>JAYJLV010064665.1:0-16758 GCA_036873485.1 Torymus texanus
TTAAACCCGATAACTCGATCGAGCCTCCACGTCCAAAGGAGCAACATAATGTCGAATCAATTGATTTGCAAAGTACGCGGTGGCGTTGCGCGAAACCGATATATTTGTATGAATGATTTCGCGCGCGGTGTGTATCCAATTGCGCGACGCTCGATTCAACTAAGTGAATGAAGTTTATTTAAGGCTGGTTTTATTATCGCGTTCATTGATCATTTTCCACGCTGCGAGTTTTCTGAGTGAACTAAGATGATCGTTGGTTATAGAACGGCATATAAATTTGAGAGTTTCCTTGTTCAACTTTTATTCGAATGGTGATGATCGCGTAGATTTGTAAGTTTTGTCCATAATCACAGCAAAAAATTTAATTAAACATTTCATGCCCGATATTTTAATTACAGAATTCACAAAGTTACATTAGAATTTAGTATTTCAAAATGAATTATTGACTTCTTGTTAATTAGATACTGTAATACTTTTGAAATATTATTACGGTTATTACTGTGTATATTAAAGATTGTTAAAACTTAAAATTCCGTGAAAAATGAAGATGGCCAGAAGTGTGTAATACTTTTTAAAGATTATGAAAACCTATTCTCGTATTTTTTAAAATAACTTTTACTTATTATAATAATTGTATTTTAACTTTAACTCATAATAACAAAGGCTATGACCGACAAGGCTATATATACCACAACTCCAGGAAACTCCTACATGTTAATGTCAAATTTTATGACGGAGATTAAATATTTTTCAACTATAATAAAATTAAATGATTTTTCTTTGAAAATTACCGTGAAATTACTTCTGCGTTTCCAAACAAACCAAAAAAATTCCAAGAGCTACCTTTTCTAAATAGCCGATTTATATTCAGGAAAAAGCTTTGAAATGCGTTTCAAAGGATCTTTGCGAGATATTTTGTCGCAGCTATGTAAAACTATTTGTTTTACACTGATTTATTACAGTTTATATATTCATTTCTTCTTTTGCAATCCCTATTGCATTACAGTATACCAACAAAATATTCTTATTATTTACAACATGCTAAAGATATATGAAACAAAAATTATTGATATCAATATATAGATGCACAGCACAATCGAAACTTATTCAATCAACCGAAATCGCGTAACAATGGGAATCCAATTTCAATTATATTACTCTTGCGCTGCCTCACTCATTTTCAAGGCCCAGTGATATACGTTTCCACACACTCATTCTCCGTTAATTGTCTCTCCCTCTCTCCCTCTTTTTCTCGATTTTTCACGAGCAACTATCGCCCATCTCTAAAAATACGTTATATTGCCAGCAGATAAATTTAAGGGAGAGATTATATGACGCACTGATAACGCGAGTTATGTTTATACCAGTGCTCACCCCATCGCTATGACGTTTGATGCTCGTGGTTATCGGTTGTGATTCTCATTTTTTCCTGTTTATATTTAAGTTCAGATTGTCAATAAAGTTTGACGTGATTGTCACGTACGTTTTTGGAATAATATCGTTTAAGTTGTGTTGCAAAAAACTACAACTAAGGAACCTTTATGGAAACTTATAAAATATATTTCTTATAACTGAGTGTGTAAAACTAAAAATTTTATGCACTCTTTTTAGTGTGTTGAGTACTCGTTTTTTTTTCACTAGTGCGTAAAGTGATTACTTTACACACTGAATATTCAAATTAAGTCGTTAATACAATAATATAACATATTCATACTTTAAATTTAAAAATTATAACTCAAAATTTAAAACAACAAAGACAAAATATAAACAAGCACAGTTATAGATAAAATTAAATATCTTTTTGTATAAAAATATATATAGAAATTGATTTTTCATATTTCTTTTTTTATTGGTGCCCCCCCCCCCCTCCGACCCGCTTCGCTCGGGCGACAAACAATACACGTGCAAAAATGACTAGCTTTATGCACTAGTTGCATAATGTACTATTTCTTAATTTTATAAATTATATGTTTTCACCTTTTGTTTTTTATTATACTGTTTGAGCAATTCTCCAGATAACTTCCCACTTACGTCTTGAAAAATTTTTTTAAGGCACATTCGCTAGACAAATTTTTTCTTCTTTTTTAGACCTTTCTGAATTTAAAATAATATTTATAAGCTTGATGAACTGACTTATTTTTTGCAGACAACAATTCGGGTTCTAAAAAACGATTAAAAATAGCTCTAGTTTAATTTTTAATTATTTCACCAAAAACAATATGAACGTCAGAAAAAAGAAAATGAAACGAGAAAGTGAAAGCTTTTCAGATCATTTGTTGGAATAAAAAATGTTGATTTTTTAAAAAGTTTGAAAGTTATTTTTATTAAATAATGAAAGCTGATTAATTTTGGACTCCACATCGCCTTATTTAAAAAAAACTCACTCGATACAATATAACCGCCTATTTAGATAAAAGTTTTCCTTAATTTTGCTAACCTTCTTTCTATTGTGACCAGTCAGTCTAATATTTATATTGTTATATAATAAATCAGGCTTATATCGCCTTGTGATTCCAAGCGCATCATAATATCTCAAAGTATTCGAATTCAAGCTATCTTCCTAACCACACACCTGTATAGCTAGTAACGGTATATAATCCTCAGCGAGCTTCGATCAAACATAATTTTCATAGGGATTTGACGCGGTAGCAATTTACTTATCTTGACGAGCGCATACTCATAAATTATATAAGTTTGGTATCTAATGCGACAAATGTACATACATTTAGATGGCAATCAGACTGTACAATTGGATGAGTTTGTTGACAGCTATATCGAGGAAGTATTTTTCTTTTGTTTTACGGTTTTAATTATTATCAGAGATGAAAGAAAATTTAACACGGTATTAAGCAAAATTATTCGAGAATCCAGTAACATTCATGAAATTCTTTCGTACAATTATAGGCGTACTGATTACAAATTCTTCTTCTCATTTACCATGAATTCAGAAATGATTATTGCAAACTTATAAATTTTAATCCAGATTATTATTCTGACAGCAGTGCAATTTTAAAAATTATATCAGAAATTATTTACGAGCAATTATAATAGAAGCGATACCGATTTTTCCCCTATATATAAACCACTCGAACACTCATCATATACAAAAATACTGTAACGAGCACGAATACAAATACAAACATTAATGTCGACCCAAAAAAAAAAACCCAAAGAACCGCCGATAATTACGCGCTTTCTCCCTCTTCCCCTCTTTATGTCTTTTTGCAAAAATATCGCTACGAACGCGATGCACTCAACCCCAACACGACGCACGCGATATATACAATACCGCTATACATACACACATATACACAAACACAACGCCTTGACCCCACTCGCACTCAAATACACGCACGTTGCTCTATAATAGCTCACTGCTGTCTGCCCGTACAGGCCAAGATCACGGCTCCGCACGTTTGAGAGTGAGTAAGAGAGAGAAAGAGAGGAGAGCCAAAGCAAGATATAATACAACATCAGTTGGAGCTTGGCACACGGCACCGCAGAAACATACATATACATAGATCGTGTGTGTGTATGCGTAACGTTATAGCCAAGCGTCTTTGGTCGCGTGTGTCTCATTCGTTTAGGATCTACGGACACATATACATCGCGCCATGGAGTACCTGAGCTTCGACGCGCCAAGTAAGACGCTCACCCTGAAGAAGGCTCCAGTGCCTAAACCCAAACCCGACGAGGTGCTCATCAAGGTCGCCTATTCTGGTATTTGTGGTACCGATCTTCATATTCTCGAGGTACGTGAGTATTATATATATATACTGGTTTTCTTTTGGTTCACGAGACATTTTGTTGCCAGGGAATTTCTGCGAGTGCATTGTATGTAGAACTGTTACTATGCATATACTGTAGGTGTGGGATGGATTTTTTTTTTTTGTTTTTTGAAGAGCGCTTAGGATTCGAGCGTTGGGTTTGCTTTGTTATAATGGTGGTTCAGTCACCTTTGCCAGTGCAAGTGTGGTTTAACTATTTTTATTGTGGGCAGAGTGACGTAAGTCCGTAGTATACAGTAATATTTTCAAATGGTTGAATAAATAGACGAGCTTTTTTGAGGAAACTATGTAAAATATTATTTTGTAGGTAATTTTATTGATACGATAGTTCTGATAATACATTTTTCAATATTTTTACCTCTATCGTTATACTTTTTTAAAACGATTGGAAAATAATTGTTTGACAAAGTATAACGATAGAGGTTGAATCAATATCTTATTTGTAAGATTTTTGCACAACGATTTGTCTATCTTTTATACAATCCAAAAATCGTTTTCTGATGAAAATTATTATTTTATTTTTAATTACCGACCAATTTTACATAATAGCCTTCATCTACGTAAATACTTACATTTGGTTCTGCTAAAAATGATAAAGTGAACAGATTTATCAATTTTTTCCTCAAAAAGTAACCAACAGAATGAATTCAAATTTTTACAGATTATAGCTATTTATATTCTGCATTATCATGATTTTGCTCAAAAAAATTGACCGTTTAGTTTAAGAGTTATAATATAAGCTTTAAAAAAACGTTTTTGTTAATAACAAAAGAACCGTGATAGCTAAAAAAATTTTTTTTAGAAAATATCGGTATTTTAATTCTCTTTTGAATGCTATCCTTCCGATTAAAATATCTCGATCCTATCATTAAAAAAAAAGAAAAAATAAATTTTAAAGAAATCGAAAATTCGAAATAAAACAAAAACGCATCGTCCCAATAAAAAAACGTATTTTGACCCGCAATCACACAAAAAAAATGAGACCTGACCGATTAAAATTGACCGAGTAGAAGCTGAGATCTAGGCGACAGAACACACACACACACATGTACACATCCATACAGATATTTTTCAAAAACCATGTATTTTGATTCGTAACACCTCGAAACATATTTTTACAACAACTCAAAAAATTACAATCACAAAGCTTCCTCTAGGAGGAATCAAAAAGGAAAAAGAACAAATCTCAGCGCACAACCGTCACCACTTGATATAACCACCTAATAATAAGAAAAAAAACATGTTCACTCGAACCGCACAACACGATAAGCTCTCTCATATATAGTGCGCAGTCTCCACACTGTCGATTACGAAATCTTAAAACTTCCACGCTCACGTAATTCATGACTGCTTATTGACATTTTCATTTTTGTTATCTCTCTGTTTCTCTCTACACAGGGTACATTCCCATGCAAAGAAAGCGAGCCAGTGACGCCAGGCCACGAGTTCGCCGGTGTTGTTGAAGCTGTCGGTACTGATGTGAAGACGATCAAAGTCGGTCAGAAAGTCGTTGTCGATCCTAACAGCGGATGCAATCTCTGTCATGACTGTCATAGTGGATGTTATCATCTTTGCACGACTGGAGGTATCAACAATACTGTGGGCATCTTCAGAGATGGAGGCTGGGCGACGCATGCTACCGTGCCCGAGACGCAGGTGAGTGATTTTTTTTCAGGTTTTTAGAGATTCGATTATAAGTAGTTGATCGTTGTTTATTTTCTGTTGTCGGTTATTTATTGAGAAAATCGTTAGTTTGCGTTGAAATTAAGTTGTATTTTTACTTTTGGGAATTGGAGTAGTTGTGGGGACTGGTGCACTTACATTGCAATATGATACAACGAAAAAAAGGATTAACTTTTATGAAGTGTACTATGCATTTGATACTTTGAGAACGCGTTACGAAATTCATTATGTTTATTGTTTTATCTCTTCATGATAACACGTGTTAGAATGTATTTTTAAAAAGAATGGTGTTAATAAAAGAATAATAATATACAAAAAACTGATCAAAAGTAAATTTTTTTAAATTTTTTAATAAATAAGTAGATGAATGATGAATATTCAAAATTCAAGTATAAAACGTTCTTTGAATCGTGTCCGAAAAATATCAATAAAATAAGTTAGGGATTTTTAAATTTCTTAAAAATTAACTACATTTTTTTTAAAGATTGTATAACGAATCTTCATTCCCAAAATGATCTTAATTTAAAAAAGAAGTACTTAAAAAGCAAGTTTAATTTCTTTGAACAATTTAGTTTAAACAATTCCAAGTAATATTTTTTAATTTGCGGCTCCGGTTCCGGCACTTCGATTTAACTATATAGTCTATGTGTTTCGTCAGAAGGTCCTATTCGTGTTTTATTTTGTAGTTTTGATCTATTCTTGATTTTTTTTTATTTAAAACCAAAGAGAAAAATCATAAATTAAAAGTAAAAATTCTAAGTTTGTGATACAACTATTTTTAAAACTGAAATATTTATTTTCCGTCTCAATTTTACGCTCATAGATAACATTTAGCGAAATACTTATCTTACTCATTGTAAGTGATAATAATGTTTGAAAATACGATATTTTTTTGTAGCTTTGTTACCAAAAAAATAATTTCTATATTTTTTTAACGTTTAACATAAGTATTTGCTAAAATAAATAATTGTAAAATGAAAAGAGTTTGAGTGTTTGACTCAACGGCTTGTTCTATCGTGCTTGACGATTTTCTTTAATAATTCTAATAGGATGTTCACCGCTTTCTTAATAAACAGTATTATAGCAATGTTCAATAATATAAAAAGGAAAATTAAATTACTTATAAATTATTAATGATGATGGTCAATTAATGTTATGGAACAAAATAATTTTTCCCGTTTATGTTTTTTTTATATTAGAAATTGTTATTGAACATAATAAAAACAGAGACAAATAATAATTTTCATACTTTTCCATTGTTTAATTATCAAATTGAAATTAATAATACAAAAGTACTTTTTTTTTCTCACAAAAGAATATTGTATAGTAACTTAAACATAATTAATTTTTAAAAATTCAATAGATTAATTTGAGAAATTAACAATAAAATAAATTTTGCTGCATCCTCAAATAATAATCAACGAAAACGCATGTCGAGATTCAATTATAATAAATAACACATATCATCTATACACGATATTTCGTATACGTCCCCTACTATATAAGTTTTTCACGTGCATAATCAATCGCCTCCAGCCAATGTAAATCTCTTAATTGACAAAAAATAAAAACGCAGGTGTATGTCGTGCCCGATGGCGTGGACATGCCGCAGGCGGCCCTCGCTGAACCCTTGTCGTGCTTGGCGCACGGCTGGGACCGGATGAACCCCATCCACGTTGGTCAAAGGGTCCTTGTTCTCGGCGCTGGTATCATCGGATTACTTTGGGCGTGCCTGCTCCACCTGCACGGTTTGAGGAAGACCGTTACGGTGTCAGAGCCACAGGATAAACGGAAAGAGATGGTGCGGAAGTTGGGTGAGTAGTTGGTGGATGGGAATGGTGCAGTTACGTATAAAAAAGGCTGGCAATATTTTTTTGAAAATTAATAGTATATCTTACTTTAAAAAAAAAATGACGAACAAAAAGTTGATTCACTCTACACTTAGGAAAGTGCAGACGAATTATCGTTTTTCTTTTTTCATGCAAAAGGAATGATGTTTATAATGAAATAACATGACTGATGGGCGTGTAACATAAATTTTCGCTCAAAGGTTTGGATTACACGGTGAGCAACCCCCCGGAGCTGAAGGGCACGGAGTACGACGTGGTAGTCGACTGCAGCGGTTCTGGGCCGGCCATGGAATCGGCCATGCATCTGCTGGCCCCAGGAGGTCGCTTCTGCATCTTCGGCGTCGCCGATCCTAAGACTAAGATCTCCATCGAACCCTACGTCGTGAGTATAGATATATATACACATCTCGATTTATCTCAGTGCATTTAAGCAAGACAAATGATGCTAATCGACTACGCGTTGTTTGCAGGTTTACAAGAATGAGCTGACGATCTCTGGAGTCAACATCAATCCGTTCACGTTCCCCAAGGGCCTCGGTCTGCTGCAGGCCATGGCCAAGACTTATCTGCAGTACGACAATCTCGGGATCAAGGTGTTCAAGCTTACGGAGTACAAGGAGGCATTGGACGCGCTGAAGAAGGGACTTATAAGCAAGGCTGTGTTCAAATTGTAAAAAAGAAAAGGAAGAGAGAAAAAAAAGAAAACTAACTGGCATTTTTTTAATTATATAATGAAAAATATAGAAAAAAAAACAACATACTCTTTTGTTCGTAACTAATCATTTTTTTCGTTCGTTTCTTGTTCATGTATATTTAAAAAACTTGCGTCGTTTTACGCGTCTAATAACGGGTGTATAAAAGGGGCGTATAAAACTTGTCGCTCTACGCGTCGCAACGGGCGTATATTATAATAATAAATGTATATAAACATCGTCGTTAAAATAGTGACGCATAGCTTAACTACTGAGATTCTAATCCTAATATACAGGATGCCTTAATAAGATATGTCGTTTTAAAAAACGTTGATCGTCCCTAGAGTATAAAAAATTGCTTGTCAATTGCTTTCCGTTGTATAAAATATTGTCAAATCGCGCTGATTCAACAGTGGATGGAATGTATACATAAAATTGTCAGTCAGTTCGATTGAACACGACCCTACTGAAAAAAACTCACGTCAAGATATCACGTGCGACCAGAATATTCTAAATCTTATAATAAGAGCATTTCTCTGGAAATGTCACTTTTTCCTTTCTAAACAATGTTTTTAATTCTATAAGCCGGAAAATAAAATAAATGCCTACGCATGAAAAAGTACAAATTCCGACCCGGAAAAACGTCTTTTTCGACGATCAATTTTTTTGCCGTCAAATATCTACTAATATTACTTTTTATTTCATAGTAAATTTATCATTTTATATTATAAGTTTTTTTAATAATTGTGTCAATAATAAATAAATACACAACTTTGACAAATGAATCTTTCATATCTATTCAGAATAATGACTTGTAACGAAGACTTTCCCAGTTTGGAACTAGTAATTTTTCTTCAAGTGTCGGCATTTAGTTATTTCGCGAACAAAAATTAAATAAAAAGAACGAAGTTATTTTTCGAACGATCGGTCAGATCGCTTACTGACACTTTCCGAACTGAGACTTGCCATTTTTAGTGTGTCAAGTTATTTTAGGGACTAATGCAACACTAATATCTCACATGAGTTTTTTCAGTAGAGAAATTGTACTCGTCCAATTAAACCGCGATCAGTATTATGCGTCTTGTAAGAATGGCTGCGCTCATACAGATGACTAACAGCCATGATAAGGCCACGTGACGTTGGCTTGAGCCCCACAGTAGTCCTGGGTAATTAATGTTTGGTACTGAAACTTCTGCAAAATAGATAACCAGGCATTAGTGTACAGATCATCAACATTTTCATCATACAGTTATATTTTTTTATTTTTATTACGAGGAAAAAAAACAAAAAAAACATTCCATGAAAACATTTAATCATTCTCGTACAGACTTACCTTATAACTGAGACTACAATTAAGGTAAGGGCTACCAATGGTCCAGAAGACAATGGGACTACACTGGCTGCATAATACGCTTGACCACAAGCAGGCGGGCAAACAGGAATAATGGTTTCTGCACAAAAAAGGGGAAACAAACTATGGCATGCTATCTACTTATACTTTAAACAATTAATCTACAGATTTAACTGAGACTTAACATATTGTTGCATAATTATTACATGCAAGTAAGGACAAAAATATTCCAAAATTTCCAGTTATAATAAAGTATTATGCATTAGAATTAGCCAAAGGTTGCTTACCAAAAAGTTCGACTTGTGTTTCTGCGGTACCAAGCTTATTAGCAGCTTTACATGTGTACATTCCAAATTGCTTTTTCTCAATAGTAATAACACGAAGAGTTGTATCTGTGTACTCATCAGCAGTTGCAAAATGAGAAATACTATAATGCTGATTGTTAGACAGCTGAACTTGATCCTTGTGCCAGCTAATAGCTGGTGGTGGGTAAGCTTCTACGTGGCATTCCAAATCCATGTCATACTGCAAAGCCTGACCAAGTCGTGGCCGGGGCGCAGTAATTACCGGCGAGAATTCAATTTCAAGATTAATATTTCTTCTGGATCCTCGGCCGACTCCATTCTCAGCGACGCAATAGTACGTTCCACGATCTTCTTTACGTACCGACGAGATTTTCAATGTGTTACCACTAAAATACAATTCAATTACAATTCTATCCTAAAAATTCCTACACTATCAAAATAATTAATGCATACCGATAAATTGATCCACCAGTTGGCAAGATGGCATTGTTTTCTCTACGCCATGATATTGTGGGAGTAGGGAATCCTCCAGCATAACAGTCCAGCTGGACAGGTTGTCCTTCGCTGACAACCAGTGATCGAGTGGAGTTATCACTGATAATAGGGGGCCTACGCACTTGAAGCTCCACTTCAGCTGAGATCTTACTACTTGTAGAAATCAAGATCTGACACTGATAATAGCCAGCGTCTGTCTCTTGGATATCTTTGATCTGAATATCAATTGATTTTCATTAGATAAGTATATTTTGTATATAAGTACCATCGACTGCAAAGCAAAAATAAGATTTTACCTGAAGAGTATAGGTGGAAGACGATGGATCTGCTCTCGATGAGAACCTACTGTCTCGAATAATAAGGGCAGTGTTAGTAGAAATGGGTAGCTGGTCCTCTCTGTTCGGGCTCATTTTTATCCATAGCACTGGATACTCCTGACTGTACTGCACTGAACATACAAATTCAGCGGTCCCTCCAATATCCTTAATCTGTTCTTGTGATATATACGAAATAGTCGGGGTACGCTGCGAATTAGCTGCACAAAAAACGAAATATTATTAGCATACACACATACACCCATATCTAGAAAATATTTCAAAAAATAATCATGTTAATTAGCCCACACCATCACCATCATCATCTTTGCTAAAGTCACATTACGCGCATTTCCATCTAGTAAATAAACAACTCTCTGTCCTCCCGCGCACAATACTCGCGAAAAACGAAAACATATCCTAATACACAAAAACAAGCGTTGTGGCAATAAAAAAAAATTCCAACGGTCGCGCGCCCGGTCCTCGCCCATCATCATGTCTCTCTCTGCACCTAACACACACACACGTACGCACACATACGTATAACGGTAGCCCGTCCACCGCCCGTCGTTCTCATATAATAACCTCGTATAGCGCGCCGTGACTAATCCCCGGAGAACACGCCCGTAAGTTTAGTACATTCCTCGTACATACGAATACCGAGATGAGTTCGTATATACTGGTACCAGACAATATAAACGCGAAAATAAAGCTACACTAATACTTCTTGTATCTCACCTGATTGTAGCACCCCGATGACGAGGAAGATCACACCCAGGAGCTTCATACTGATGCTACTGCTACCACCACACGCCTGCTCCAAAATCTTTTTTTCTTCTTTCCACTTGTCTTATCCTCTCGTCTACACACCTGTCTCTTACTCTCAGGAGCAAACCGCGTCTTCGGTTAGCGTGAAACTTGTCATTTGCGGCAACGGTAATGATGCGCGCTGATGTACATATATATATACGTACAAGAGAGAAGAGACGCGCCCAAAGACGACGACGACGACGACGCGAGTGTGTGTTACCTGTTCAACGGCGGCGGCGGCGGCGGGCGGCGCTCGCTATCCACGCACGCATACCTATACACATATACTACACGTATAAGTATATATATATATATAGTGTACAAACGCCTGGCTATACGCTCCCACGCTCAGTGGTTCCGCTCTTTTCCCTCTCTGTCGTCGTCGCGCGCGCAGACGTTGCTGCAGGTCGCGCACGCGGCACGAGCGAGAGAGAAGAGGAGGGGAGGGATATATATCACAGTCTCTCTGATGTGTAGCGACACCTCGCGGAACTGTGGAGATGGTTCTCTGCGTGAGAGTGAGAGGGATAAGTATGTGCTGCGGCGGTACTTATATGATAAAGGCGAGATTTCGTGTGTGTGTGTGTGTGTGTGTGTGTGTGTATATATATATATATATATATATATGGGGAGAAGTTGATGCGGGGTAGATTTTTGTGTTTGGGGTGTAGGAAGTCATTTGTTTTCAGCTATTTATGTGGTACCTGTTGGTGTTGGCTAGTGCGTAGATTATTTATGTGTACGTGGAGATGGACAAAGAAGAATGATATGATTGGGTTTATTGGAGAAAAATCGGAGAAGGGAGTTTATATATATGGGGTTGGAGAGGTTCTTCAATTATTGTTTGGCAATGCGGGAATACACATTAGAGTTTTATGAGCTATTGGTTAGATGTAAAATTTTGTGCTATGCGAATTTGAATCGATATAGTATACACATACACACACACACGCACACCTGTTTACAGAGAATTGAAATAAGTGATGTACTCCTATAATGATTTATCATTTTCAAAATTTTGTAAATCACAATGCTCATATATAAGCCATTAGACGAAAATAGATTACTTTTAGTTTAAGTTCGCGAACTCATTTGTTTTTTGAAAAATTACATTCTACGAAATTAAAGTATTGTATACAACATCTATATATATATGCTCAGCATTTATAATTTTAGTAAAAATAATTACATAATCTTAATCACCAATCATACCTAATAAGTGTTATAATATATTCTAATACAAAAGGGAAATCAATGCGCGGACATCACATTTAGATTACATCTCAAACATTATTATGATGATAAGTTATATATTTAAAACTACTTTCACATAATACCTATCTTTTCCAAAAAATAAGTGTTTCGTATTATACCAACAATCCGTCTATCAATACGCGTAAAAAAAAATTTCGAGAGCAATGTATGGGCCATATATGTGCCTCCAGCGCCTCAGCTGAATATTAGCCAAATATTTATTGGCCATAGTTTTCCCACATAATAATTACATGTGGCACACACTTTGAGAAAAAAAATATGGGACTAATGTGGAAATGATATGGGAAACAATATAGCCAATATTCGGCTTAGGCGCCAGAGCTACATATTAATTACCTATATATTATTGCTCTAATGTGGGGAGTGTGGCTCATACTGTTGCAAATATACTGGCCACGAAATAATTTTTGGTCGGGAACGATCCTACAAATAATTTTCTACTTATGTCTCGAATAAAAAATTTCTTTGAGGTCATGCTCATTGATCAAAGTTTTGTTTATTCTTTATAGGATTTTATGATTGTAAAAAATAGGTCTATTTTGGTTTTAATCATTCTACCAAATACGACTCAATATGAACTTTAGAGGTTCAACTTCAAAACCATGTAACTTTTAAAGGAATCAACATTTTTTTAAATTTGAAAAATGGTCTAAAAAGTTTTCGCTTTCAAGTTTTATTTTTGTCCGAAGTTCATCTCAACAAAAAATAAGTTTTTTCATTGAGCTTGTATACCTATTTTTTAACATTCAGAAAGGCCTAAACAAGAAGGAAAACGTTGTTCGATGAATGTGTTTTCAAGAAATTTTTTTTAATTTTTCTCGAGATGTAAGTGGAAAATTATATATTGAATTCCTCATGCAAGATTTCGAAATACACATATATTTAGGTATTTCCATTTTAAATTATAACCAGGAACGTTGTGCGTATTATTCGCACTTGTAATAAGTATATTATTATCTTATTATCACTCGTACTGGCCGCGTCTAATGCAAGGCATTCCAATGTCACGCAAACATTGACATCACCATCATGATCATCGTGCTGCGTGAATCAAATGGCAGCTGCTGCTGTTATAGGCTTGCAGATATAATACAACGCATATAAACAGCAGCTAATGCAATCATCGTACTATAAATGTAACTTCCGCCTCTGGACTGTAGTTTCGTATACCTACAGCGTGATAACTTTTTATTAACTTTTGTTTATCTTTACTTTACTTCATTCCTGTAATCCCAGCTATATAATAAAACCATCATATATATCTTTATATTTATACTCACTTTAGAAAATCCGAAATCGCTCGATACAATATAGTTTATACATTATACACCTCTGTATTATATACTTATACGTGATATACACTCTTGTCTGTCGATCGATATATTCGTCAGCCGCGACTATTTCCGATACGGCAAACTTGCGCGCTCGATGTACAGGGCTATATGTATATGTATACACGTGCTCGTACTTATAATCATTTCAGCCGATGCGCGCGTGTAAGTTATACCTTATATACACAACCCCCGACAGGCGTCTATTCTCGATCGCGGGGTAATGCGTTTTATGGTCGACAGTATCTATGTGTGAGAGTGGATACTGAGGTTGATACGGTTTTTAAATAATTGTTTGTCTTTTATGGTTAGTTCCTTTTATTATACTTGAATTTTTTATTATAGTGTATGTGGCTTTATAATATTTCTTGATTTCAGATTCTTAAAGAACGGAAAATTTTACGTTCGAAGGTGCACCCATATTAGGGGTCAAAGTGACCCATATGGGTCAAAATCTCTACCGTAAAAATAAACATGAAAGATCCTATTCATCAACTAAATATTTTTTTCGGGAAAATCAATTAAAAAGTTTATGGGTTATATAGTTTTCAATCGTTTTAAATCTAACGATGACCTCAAATTTGATCTTGAGGTAAGATTTCGAGGTCATTTGAATGTTAACTTAATTTTTTTAAATAGAAATCTTTACTGCTGACTCCAAGAATCGAAAAAGTGGGATGTAAAAATACGAAAATGTGTATTTTTCTAAATTCAAATTTTTGATATCAAGGACATTATGAGGTGGATTATTAAGGTCGCGTACGAACTCATGTAATAATACCAAAGAAGATAGACGCTAATAGAAGCGCAAACCTTGCAGACTGAGGTACCCCGAGCGTAGTGTGCACCCCGATCACGCGCAGCGCGGTAGTCGATTTCTGAACCTTCCGTGAACAGCTGACTGAGCCGATGCACGGTCGATAACTTACGACCCATATTGGCTGCAATAATAATACAATGTTATTTTGGGTTATTTACCGACATTAGTCATTATAAAAATAGAAAAAATGAATAGAAACTTATATCAAACCAAATCACGTTAAACTTTTATCTCTAAACTCCAGTGGAGGAACAATGTATATATTAAATTTATGCTAATTACAGTGTAAGTAATATTGGTCCTTTGGATAACGTTCTTGACTACTAAACTTTTTCATTCGAATCTCCTATACGGTAATTTATTTTTCTTTTAAATAGGGTATTTAGAAGTGAAAGAAATTTAATGTTTTTCGTTTTATTTAAGACGAAAGTTATGTATGCTTTTTTAAATAATTTGAAGAAGGTCTAACACAAACACATCATCGAAAAATCTATTATCTATAAAAATCTATACTCTAATTTTTATTTTATTTGTAAGAAAAAATGTTTATAGAAAGAAGAAAAAATAAGAAAAAATAATAAAAATTTTTCCCTGTATTTAGAAAAAGCATTTATATGTGTTTTGTTAAACAATTTTAATAGAATTCATTTATTGAGAAAATATTTTATTTAAATTTATATTCCTTAAATTATATTATATCAATAGAACATAAATGCTAGTAACAGTTCTTTACACCGTAGGTTTTTTGCGAATTTTCTTTCTAAAATAAAATGTTTATAGTAAAATATAACAAAAATATACTATAAATATATGTTATTTTATATAAAATTAGCCAAGTCGAAACCAATTGATAGATTTTTCATGGCAAAAGTTGAAATTCTTTGAATAAATATTTTCAAATTTGAAAACCACTTAAAATTGTTTAATTTTAAGTTCTTTTAATGTTTAACAATAAATTATATAATATAATAATAAATTACAATGAGATTCCAATTTCTGAATTGAACGTTCATCAATTGGTTGCTGAGAAAAGTTGCATCCAAATCCGAAGAACAAAGATGTTTATTACAGTTAATCACAAAAACAGAATAATATTTAAACAATAGTCATGTATTAGCTGTTTATTTTATCATCTTTCTATAAAATATACTCTTACAAATAAAATAAAAAAATTAGATTTTTCGATGATTTCTTTGTGGAAGACCATAAAATTATTTTAAAAAAGCATACATAACTTTTTTTTTACATAGAAAGTAACACATTAATTTACTTTCATTTTTAAAAGCCCTATTTACAAAAAAATTACCATATAGGAGATTCGAAACCTAATCAAAAACTTGAGAAATAAAGAACATTATCCAAAGGACTAACTTTACTTACACATATACATAGCATAGATATAAAATATATATATTTTCCTCCACTTGGGTTTACAGATAGGAGTTTAGCGTGATTTGGTTTGATATACGTTTCTATTCATTTTTTCTATTTTTGTAATGACTAACATCGGTAACTAAAACATTTGTAATGCATATTTTTCCGTATTATACATACAAAATACACATAGTATTATCATTGCAGCCGATATGGGTGGTAAGTTATCGATCGTGCGTCGGCTCAGTCAGCTGTTCACGGAAGGTTCAGAAATCGACTACCGCGCTACGCGTGATCGGGGTACACACTACGCTCAGGGTGCCTCAGTCTGCCTGTCCAGTCGAATTAAGCTTAAAAATACCCTTTTATTGACGTCATTTGAAAAAAATTTCTGTGGTTGCATATCTATATTAATGGTGGTATCGAATATAAGTTCTCGTGTAATTTCTTTTCTAGATCTGCGAAATCTTTCTGTACATTTTGTGTGTCAGGAATTTACAGTGCATGGATAACCATCAAAAACAATCGTCATATTATCCGACCACTTAGCTGCTTTCGTTCCGAAGATATCGCAATTTTTTTCAACGCGCTTTATTTTAAGATTACTTTTCAGAAATGTTCGATTCAGTTTCTTTGCTCACAATTCGTCACGTCATAAAAATCATGTTAC
>JAYJLV010064686.1:0-16753 GCA_036873485.1 Torymus texanus
ATTACTCAATAAAAAATATTGTTTCTAAAATTAGTTACACATTGGGTACTGGTTACTCATTGGTACTTTTACCTTATACATAATAGATATTTTCCTTACCGAATATTATTTGAAAACTTTTATACTGAATTAAACACCAGAATTCATACATTTTTCATATCCATATCTATATATTTTCTAAGCCGTATTCATATATAGATTAGAATTTGGATCAAAATCTGGCTCATTGATATCATGGCAAAAATAGGGGTGACAGTCAAATAAAAAGTATCAAAAAATCTAAGCAATTTTAACTCACGATAAAAATTTAGATAATTCAGCTTAGATTTTCTCTAGATAACAGTGACAATTTAGAAAAATACATATCATACGAAATTCTATATTTATCTGTCGTTCTTTCATGGACGTGGACTTGATAGTATTTTTTAGCAAAAATATTCTTCGTATAAATAAATAAAAGGAAATCTCGCTCATCATTCATGGATCTTTCTCAAAACATTTATTATTGTAAAATGTCAATTAAAATTATCTGCAAATATTTGAAATATTATATTAAATAACGACTATTTAAGGTAAACATTACCCACAAACCTTTAACACCATTCCCCTTTACTTTTCAAAACCATCCCAACCGCTCTGATCATTCAGCACAATTAAAAATCTTCCAGCCCGAACAAGCGCATCGTAAAACCCGTATAGAACTATCACGGGAATCCCCAGCGTGTCCACGCGCTGGTATACACACGTGCAGTGTATGTATGTGCAGCGTGAGCGCACTAAAAGCAAAAGCCCTGCGCGCAAGTCCGACCAGACTAAAGCGTCGATCGGCTGTGCACGGTGTACGTCGAAGGCTAGAACCCGTGGGGTAGCGGTAGAAGGGGGGAGGGACCGCTCGTAATAGTTACCGAAAATCCAGGAGATTTCGTCTACGCGAGCGGTGCATTTTCCGCCGTAAGAGCCAGAGCCACGCGCGCGCGCGCACATAAAGAGGATCTGAGAGAACCACGCGCACTGGGCAAATGCAGCGTAGAGAGAGAGAGAGAGAGAAAGAGAGGAAGCAGCGTTTGCAGCAACGGCCGGGAACTCGTTCTAGCTCGCTGGGCTTGCGGCTCTACAAGGGCCGAAACGCGCCGGCGTGTGTTCGTGTACGTATGGATTTCCCAACGAATCGATTTCCGTTTGTCCTTCTAACTTTTGTCCGTATGACTTTCGAATATTCCGCCCCGCTCGCTACCTCTTGGGGTTTGTACACTTTGCGGTCTGCACGCGCGACTGAGCGCTCGGGACTCCGTATGTGGGTGTGTGTATGTATAGTTTGTAGTAAGAAGAGAGAAAGAGGAGGCGAGCCTTTCGTTGTAGTTTGCTTGTTCAGTATGCGGAATTCGTGTTCTCAATGATTTACTAGAGAATAAAAGAGAATTGTAAAGATCTTAATGAGAACTTACTAAGGTATTGCCTCTAAGAAGTTAATTATTATATATTGAAGAAATTGTATAGTGCAGGGATTTTTTCAATGACATTTTATTTAGGAGTAAACGGATAATAATGCAATTTTCTAGCATGGGATATCGGGTAATATTTTGTATAAATTTAGACAAAAATTTTTTATTATAGTTAGTTTTATAGTAAGCTATTCTATAATTTTACTGTCTGAAATATATATATATATATAACAGTTATATTATAATTCATCTTACAACATAGTAAAATAATTTTTAATTATGAAAGAATCGCAGAGCAATCTTCGAAAAATTATTATAAATGACATTGAATGATTAAAAATTGCTTAAATAATGAATTTATTTTTACTTTCCAAAATGTACGATAAATCTATTAAAATTTCATTCAAAATTTTCCGAAACTACCCAAACTAATCGTTATTTGTGTATAGAATCCATAGTAGAACTGCAGGAAACACACAAAATTGAATTCCCGCATAACAAATCGCGGCGAGCCGATCGTCCCTTCCAATTTTGCGCTCGGTCTACCCAATTTGAGATGGTGCGTGAAAATTCCGCGATCTCCCATAGCCATCCGGTTGGCGGTAATTGAAATACAGCGAACCTCTCGCGTTCGAGCACAGAGAGAGAAAGAGAGAGAAAGAAAGAAGGAGAGAGAGAGAGAGAGAACACGCAACTCTATACGCGGCGCGTCGAAGATACTTATACTCTCAAGGAGCTACGCCTAACCCGTTATGGAGATGAGCACACGGGGCGGTAGGTAGGTAGGAGCAGTGCAGCAGCAGCAACAGCAGCAGCAGCAAGCGACATCTTCTGCATCTGTAATGCGGCTCGATTCTTACCGCCGTCGTCGTCGTCGCAGTCGCCTCCTTATTTCTTCGCGTACGAATATTTGCTCTTTGTCTACTCGCTTCTTTACGATTCCGCGCTCCTTTGTTCGCGTCTCCGTTTGTTTTTCTGAAATTTTTATTACCTCCCCGTGCAGTGCGCGCACGCGCCCGCGTATGCCTCTTCGCGCCTCGTATCGCGCGACCGCTTTGTACGCGCGCGCGGTAAGAGAGGAGGAGAGAAAGTGTCGACGTCGTCGCGATTTATCGCACCGCGTTGTTCCCGCTAACCGGTCTAATGTATTCCGAGTGGATTTAAGGAGAAATTGTTGCGTTTATTCGGTATTGCTCAAAGAATATCGTATCCGGTGGAGATAATTGAATATTTTGTTCATTCAATTACTCGATTATTTTTTTTTGTTTTATTGAATTAATCATTCGATTACTTGAAATTTTCTTCTATCCAATTTTCATGTTGAATTCAACATTAAGAAATTGCATATGAATATTTGAAGCTGTTTAAATTGGTAATATATATATATATATATATATATGATAAAGTTCATAAAATTTCTGATTAAATGATTTTCTATGTCATAATGATAATTAAAAAATTTTACTCTGCTGAATTTCTATCGTCAAGCAGCAAATAGACAATATTACTACTTGGACGAAGTGAGCGCATTTTTTAATGCGACTATCTTGTGTAATCGGTTGGGCTTTGACATGGTTTCTAAAAAATTGAGCGAAAATATAGATAAAATAGATTTTTGATATCGAAGCCTACGGAATATGATCTGTCATTATAGATATCCAAACTGCAATATTCGAATATGTTAACCATCCGGGGTTGAATTTTTTAAATTAAGGTTTATACCACGAGGTTTGCCTGCCTATAAGATTTTCTCGTCCTACATGTTTAATCCTAGTCAAATATAGAACGGATAAGATAGACAACACAGTTTATAGGAAGAGTGATAGGCAAAATGTATAAGTTATGTGTAATATATGAAAAAATTAAGATATGGCAGAGTATGTATTAAGCCACTAGGCTGCATGAAAATCGCCAATATAGATATTATACAAGATAAAAGGGTTCACAGAATTTGATATGATATTGTAAAAAAGGAATCATTTTTGCAGCAACTGTCAATCACTTAGGCAAAATACTTTAATAAAATTAATTCTCTGCTTACATTATTCATTATATGTAAAATGCCGTTGAAAATAACGACATTGCGAATGATATATGAATACCAAATAAATTTTACACGCGAAGTCATGAATAATTTAAAAAAATGGATTCTCTCTTTTCACTTTACTGAAGTATTATGAATTTATATTTTAATTTTATTAAATAGTCACCGTTTTTTAAAATGGATAACAAATTCCGAATGCATTATATGTCAGATAAAATAAACACTTTTAGGGAGATGCATGAATAATAAAGAATATAAAGCATAAAAACGTTACAAGGTTTATTTATAAAATCGGTGAAAAAAAAAATGTTTCTTTAAATACCAAAAAAGTCACGTAAAACAATATTTACATAAGCTCTTTGAAATTCCACTTCCGCACTAAAATTATCGTCAAGTCAATAAATTTCGGTATATATACAAAAGTGCCGCGCGGGTCTCCGTGTAAGCTGCGCAGTCTCACGCGCCGTCGCTGAACTTTCCGTGCACTACACAAAAGTGAATTCCGTTGCTACTGTAAAAAAAGGAGAGGCAAAAGACCGGCCGGCGGCTGCGCGCGGGCGCTTACAACTTTTTCCGATAACTTTCCCTGCGCTCCCGTCGTCAGTATTCCACGTTTCCCCGCGGGAGAGTCGCGTAAAAAATCGACGTCCTTTGGTCGCTTCATGTACCATGAGACACACACACACACATACCTACATACACTGACTCGTCTCGAAAGAGATAAAAATTCCAAAGTGGACACGGCCAAACGAGCTTTTCATATGCGCGTACAGATAATTGCTTGGGCCGAAATTTTTCCTCCGTCGAGAAGAGAAACCGAGAGAGAATAGAGAAGGGCGTGTGTATATAGAAGAGAAAAAGAGAGAGGGAGGTAAGCGTACCGAGTAGAGAACAATCGCGTGGAAAAAAAGTTCCAACGGAGAACGAGGCGCACGCGCGTGTTCGAATGAAAATCTATTTTTGTGTAAATATGCGGTTGCGCTTTTTTTTTAACTTGGTCGTTTCTTTTTCCCTTTTGTGACGAAGGGAAAAAGTAGTGTTTGTTCGAATGTATGAATGCGTGCGCGGGGTTTGAACAAGAAATTTAGTTTTATTCGGACGGGACATGGTAAAGGGCGTACGCATGTACATATATATCTGAATGAAATTTTCAAAAGTTTACTTTATGAAACAGAGTGATTTTTTTTTATGACGAGTTTTGTACGGTATATGTCAACTCATAATTTGGGAAAGTGAATAGAATCATTAATGATCCAAAAATTTGTTCTTTCAAAAACTTGTTTGGGTAACAAGATTCAAAGCAACGTTAAAAATAAGTTTTTATTTCGATAAAAGTAAAATTATTCCTATTACTAAATAATTTTTATTACTTTTTAATTGAATTTCAATTAAGAAAAATAGAAGTATTTGATAAAATATAATCTATATTTACGGACTTTTCACAGGTATTTTAACCATATTTTGAACTATAGTTCAAAATTTAGAATCACCTTATAATTTTTTATTGTTTTTTTTTTTTATTTTTTTTTATTATTACACTATATATAATTTTACGACTCACTTTAGTTTTCAGAATAATTGGAAAAGGAAAGGGGCAAAACAATTCAGCGTAATAAGACATTTAAAGCACAAAAGACGTCACGTTTTCCTCGCTCGACTTTTTTTCGCAAAAGAAGAAAGTGTTCGGTAAAATGACTTGCGCGCACACGCTTGTTTCGCGCTTTGCGAAATACAAAAGTCGGTAAAGTAATACACGAGAGAAAGAGAAAGAGAGAGAGAGAGAGAGAGAGAGGGGAGAAGGAAGTGGCTTCTTTCGCTGCGGGGGTTGCGCGCGCGCTCTCTTTTCACCTGCTACTACGGTTACAAGAATGGCCGCTTTCCTGGCAACGTTTCGCGACGGCGGCAGCGACTCACGTCCATTGTTTCTCAAGTTTTGTTGCGACCTCTTTCGTTTAGTCATTTCTCATGCAATTGTGTACTTCTTTCCTTGTTTTCATGCGAAGTTTCGTACTTCTCGCTTTATATCCAAGCAAGAGAGAGAGAGAGAGAGAGAGAGAGAGAGAGAGAGAGAGAGAGAGAGAGGGAGGGAAAAAGAGAGGAAAAAACGAGAAAATCCCGTTTCTTATTTGTCCTTTCTACCCTTTTTACTCGGGGCTGTAGTGCATTATTCAACTTAGATTTTCACGCACAGCAGTCAAAAAGTTTCTTTTTCTTGAGGAAAGGAATGTTGAGTAAGACATGATTTCTTAGAAGTAAGTCTCTATTGCGCAAATGCTTTAAATGTTGCGAAATTCAGTAAAAGAATAAAACTAGTGGCGATGGACTTGTTATAGCATTGTGACGTTAGTGCAGTGGTAGAACGCGAGACTACAAATTGTTGATCCCTGGGGTTCTCATCCTACTAGTCGCATATTTTTTCACGCTTCTTTCTTAATTCCTTTATTCGTAGCATCTTATAGTTTCACAAATCTTATGAGAAATTTTGATTTTTTGTAGCTGAAACTTTGAAATTTATTTAGGAATAATCGTATAACAAATTATTATGGTTAAAATATTTTTGTATTTTACCCAAGGTCAAAGAAGATACATTCTTCTGGCGTACGTATAAACAATACATTGTTAACTATCTTTTGACATATGAAAACCAGATAAAAATAGAATATCTACCTTTACATCCTTGAAATATTACAAATAAACAAACTTTCAGATACACACCTTCGCAGAAATACATAAAATACAAAAATTATTACAATTTTTAATAGTCTAGATAAAATTCTTGGTAATATAGCCTTGCTAAGTTGTTATAACCTTACACCAAATTCATTTCTTGAGTTGTACCAGTTTAATAGATCTACGCTCTATAAACACTCAAAAATGTTTGTAAAACTAGTTAAACACTAATCTTTTTTTATACGCTACATCACCAAATACGACCTATCATTGCTTCACTCAAACTCTCTAATTCTTCCACTTTAACGAGTCTCTCTTAACGCCCGAAACTTTAACTCCACTTTGCGCCGCTGGATTTGCGAAAAAACAATTACTTTGTTAAATCGCGAGCTATAAAGAAAACCAACAACTCGCTAAACAGTACATTCGTCGGCCGCTCGTGGAAAGCTTTTTCGCTCACTCTTCCACTCGCTCTCTCTCTCTCTCACTCTTCTCCTCAACGCAAACTTCGCCTTTATCTCGCCAAAACAGTTAAACTCAACAGCCCTCGCCCGCGCAGCCGAGCCCTTTCCTCTCTCTCTCTCTCGAATTTTTTTGCGCGCGTGCACTCTCTCAACATTTCTCCGTTCGTTCTCTCCACGCGGCGACGTCTTTTTTTTCACTCGACCTTAGAGCAATGCAAGAGAGAGAGAGAGACACACCAAAGTATAAAAACACTCTTTCGAGGAGGGTCGCCGCGGCAACGGCTACAGAGAGAGAGAAGGGAGGGAATCGTAAAAGCTCACTCCCCCTAGTGCACCGGGATGACAAGTTTACGCGGGGGCGATGGGAGAGCTGAAGAGGGCCGCTACTGCCACCACCGCCACCACGGCTGCATTGTCATAGCCCGGCGTATCTATTGTTCGGAAGTTAGTCAGGCGAGCGCACGTTCGCCTCTAGTGTTACATAATAGTTGCCGGCATTGTGTCTTTCGATTGCATAATTTTAGCCATAGACGATGCAGCGCTGCCGCGGGCGCGTCCCTATACTCTATGCTCGTACGCGTCCCAAGGGGGGAGAGAGAGAGACTGCGACGGACGTAATTTCCACGTGTAGTATGGGGAGATGCATATGCATGCGTGTTTTGTAACGCATGTATACTAAAAGAGCACTACGAGTAGGTATACTTATTGGTGGAACGTCGAGCGAACGCATTCTTCCTTTTTTTTCTATTGTCGAATGGAGTGGAGTTCATTTGGAGTTACATATATATATAGAAATTCGTGATTCTAAAGCCGTACAGTAACAGCAATTTTGTTAATTCGTCTTTTGACAGTAATTGATAATTCGATAATGGTTTAATTTTGGTAAACGCCTCGGGTTATATATTGGTCTTATAAATGTCCCGTTCAGAATTAGTTTAAAAATAGCGATTTAATTGAATTGAACCAGATTTAGCTCTCTTATTTGGAAACTTATCTTATTGTATGCCACTCAAGACAACTTAACATCCTTGTTATATCAGAGTTACCGACATCGTCTTCGCCGATGTTTCTAAAAGTGTAATTTCTAATTTTGAAAAAATAAATGATAAGGATAATTTGTAATCTTACCTAAATCTCAGTTTTTAATTGGTTGAAATCATTTTATCAATAAGGAATGATAATAGCGCGACGTTCTATTACACAAGTTTCTCTTTATTTCATGTTATATCTATCTATAACATATAATATGTGATCTGTAGAGACGTAACGTAAAAAAAATGTATTCTAATATCTTTAAGCTATTTTAAATATATATTATAATTAAATATCCTTTATTCTACCAAAATAAACACGAATAATATTGAATTTAATGAAATAATATCTCACTTTGTATTTCATTTATAAAATGCATATATTTCGAAAATACAAAAAAAATAACAAACAACAAAAAAGAATCAATCATACACGCTGAATGGCCGAAAAACATTTCACCCAGGCTCGCCCGCAAAAATACGCCATACACATACTACGTTGTAGCATATACACTGGTCAACTCTGCTTTCGCACGAGAGGCGCGAAAAATAATTTTCCAGTCACGATTCGGACCGGAACGAAAACACAATACGAAAGCATTTCCTCTCCCTTTCCAACGAGCTCTATATATATATATATATATATATATATACACACACACACACACACACAATCGAGATATATATCGGGTTCGCGGATACGCGTAGTTCTTTTTCCCCTCTAAAGAGAGAGAAAGAGAGAGAGAGAGAGAGAGAGAAAAAAAGAGTATAGGGGAGAAAAACGCGCTCGCACGCGTTGGCGACACGTCCATTCAGGTTAGTTTTGCTCGCCACCTATTACTAATACAGCGTCGAAAAAGTTCTCTTGCGCCCTCGCGCTCTCACTGTTACGCGCGCCCCTGACAACCTTTTCATTCGGATAGCGCGGGCATGCGAGTGAGAGTGAGAGAGACTTACAAGGTTCTTTCTCGGTGCCCCTCGAGCCTTTCAGCGTCGTTCGGCTTTGGCTCTTTCTCGTTCTCGTTCTTTCTTACCAGCTCTCTTTTGCACGCACATATACACCTATATATATATTCGTGCAGCCCCAAGAAAACCGCTGTGAAGCTCATTTTCCGAGTCTCCTTCCACTTCTCTCCATTTTTTGCAACTTTGCGCTACGCGCGTTTCACTCGCTTTTCTTTTCCCTTCCTCTTTGCACGCGGTGCTGGTAAAATCTCAAGTAGGAACACGAGGAAGAGAGAAAGAGAGAGAGAGAGAGAGAGAGAGGGAGAACCCCAAGTCTTAAATTGAATTTTTGCACTCGTCGAGTATGTTTAAACTGCTGAAATTAAGAAGTATAATGGAGTGTTTTATTCGCGTAGCGGTAGTCTACGCGGGTTTACCTACCAGTCTGTTATTGCTTTTGGTGGAGATATACGGAAGTTCTTTAAATGAAGTTAGCTCAATATATAGCAACAACATTTTGCTTCTCGTCAATGGCTGTATCTCATTGTGTTGAAAGAGTTAACTTGTGTAAACATAATACGAAAGTAGAATGGCCATAACGTCTCTATTTAATTTAAAAAGTCCAAACGATAAAACCTGCCCTATTATTTAAAGTATATACAAATAGAATATTAAAACAAAAAATGGTTAGCTTACTAAGTGGAAAAGTTATTAAATTGATTAATTTAAATTTCTCCGTACGTTGAATATAAAGAAGTAATGTAACTCAATCTTGGACAGACGTTGATTTTCAATAATTTTTTTATTAAATTTTGTATTTAGTAATTTGATAAATTTTTGTTTTAAATTTCCTAGTTTCTCATT
Organism: Torymus texanus; assembly: GCA_036873485.1. NCBI lineage: Eukaryota > Metazoa > Arthropoda > Insecta > Hymenoptera > Torymidae > Torymus > Torymus texanus. The sequence continues at coordinate 9,461 of JAYJLV010064686.1, forward strand.
TTCTAAATCTTAATCTAGTCGTATTGATTTTACAGGTTGCATTTCTTAAATAATTACACTTAGTGGGCAATCTCCTTAGTGAAAATAACTAGTAACAAATCTTTTATTAAAAAGAATTCTTCTAGATTGAGCTAAAATCTCTTTTAAATAAATCTTTTAACTAGCTTTTTATTAAAGAGAATACATGTTTACCTTTCAAAATATCATTAAAAATAAAAAGTAAACGTCTTCACTATATATAAATTTAGGTTCATAATAATTAACTTTATGAGCATAAAAATTAATGATATGTTATGAGTTGACTAGACTCCATAACACTGTCAGAGCGTGCTACCCTATTGGGACGCGATACTCGACTCGACTTAGCAATAGTGGATAAGCGTGCTTTGATGAAGAAGAGCTAGTGCAACCTTTATAACCCTCTAATTACAGCACTGACAACTAGCAAACCCTAATCAACTGGGGAGAAACAACTTGTATCATTGATGAATAGCGAAATTGACATGAAAGATCAGAGCAAGCTTATGTGTAATATAATCCCTGATTTGAAAGCAAAAGGCAATTTTTTAGCATATTCTTTTAGCTCTACTTTCATGATATAGCGACTTTTGCAACACAAATCCACTTTTCAGATACATTTTTCAAGTCGATTTTCTCGTCTCTTAAAAGAAATAAACGTCTTTTGAACACCTTAATCATTAATCTTAAGGATGCCCTAAATGAAGTTCTAAAAATAATTTATAATAAAATATTGATAAATAATTTCTGATTTTCTTATTTACTCTGCCCAGTCAGGTTTAACCAATCATAATCGATATTAATCATAACTAATTACTCTTTATAAAAAAAGCATGGAGGTAGAGAGGTTCCAATATATTTATAGCATGTATTACGTATAAAAAAATAAACTACAGTTAATTTATCGTACTCAATATTTAATTGGTTTTATGAAATTCCATTGCCTTAACCGATTACCATGTTTTATACTTTTGTACTATAATTTTAAGTCAGTTAAATTTATACTAATCAGAGAAAAACAAACTCGGAACAAAAGTTCAGATTTTGCTATCGGGGTAAAAGGAGGGAGGGGATGCATCCCTTTCGGTTAAAAGCTTTTGCAAAAAAACAATTACCCATGAATTTAGTATCTCTACTATTCACATACTAGTGTACTAACTAAATAATACATTTTGGGGACTCGATCAAACGAAATAATTTAAAATATACAAATCAAGAGTGAACTGCCCCAAATTTTATATTACTCTTGTGACGTACGAGGAGAATACAGAGTGACTGAAATGAATAAGTCGAGTAGAAAATATACGACAATCGTGATTCAAATACACGGACCTGCAGATTCTAATCCGACACTCTACCAACTGAGCTAATGTCGCGAGACTTACTCGAAGGCCTCGCGCTCATCTTATTCTTATTGTTGCGTCAAGGCTCGAATGTACAGACGAGTAGCTGAGCCCGTGACACTCTACTCTGTATTGATTATAAAATATCTCAAAAATTACTATAAGGTTATAAGGAAAATCCATGAAAATTTTTTTCGAAATTACAATAAATGGCGGTAAATCTCACAATCAGTGAGAAGCAATAGACAAAATCATTGTTCCTTACATAATAGTATGAATTGAGTACCCGCGTTATCGAAGTAGGAATGTTATACCAGATTTATTTTGAGCGTCAATCCTTGCGAATTCATCTACGTAAAACTATATATCAATTTCAATTTTTACGTATACAATTAAGATAAATATTTCTAGGGATATTGTTATTGGTTATTGAGTTATTCAGTCATAAACACAGACATTTTTAAAAAATTTTATAAAGTATCGGTACCGGGCAAAATGGAACTATCTAGCTTATTTAATAAAATATTGCAGAATTCATTTTATATTCTTTTAATGCATATTTTAGCTTGCATTACATAATAAATTGAATTTTTGTTCATAAAAGCTGTATATTATTCAAAGGCTTTCGAACGTAATGCAGGTTCCTCAAGAGAATTTTGAGAAGTGTCCCATTCTGCCCGGTAGATTTTTCCCTGATCAATTTTTCGGCTTCAGAATACATTTTTTTTTGTTTTTTGGTTGATCTGTAAAACTTGTATGAGTTTCATTTTTATAGCTTATTGTTACATATTTTTGTTGTCATTAAAATATTACAAAATATTTATTTTATTTATAAAAGTCTTTTTATCTTTTAATCTGTTTTTATTAGTTATCCTTAAGCGTTCTATTTTGCTCGAGTCATACCAAAATATTTCGATGAAATTTTCATCAAAAAACCAACAATGTACATTCTGCCAAAAAAAAATTCGAAAAAAAACGATTACATCGATCACTTCAGTAAAGCAAACAGATAACCCCCGAAACTCCATATAAAATAACATGCATCGATTTTCCATTCTGCATTTTCACCCGAAATAGAGCAATCCCACTCGGCTCCCGTGAACGTATTCAGCGTAGCGAAAGTATGCGCAAAGGCCTTTTTCCTCCCGGTAAATCGAAATCGCGATCGGGCGAATCGATATGCGCTCACGCGGTTCGCTTTATTCTCCCTCCCAAGCACGCGCGTGCGCAGTTCATCGCGAGCCTGATTAAAGTGCCAGAATAGCCGAACGCAATGTTTTTCGGCCTCTCTCTCTCTTCCTCTCTTACTCTCTTTCTCTCTGTGTATAGCCACCCGCGACATTGGCCAAAAGTAGGTCGTTCGCGGAAATTGCATAGCGAATAGTGAGCTTGCGAGAGGCCTGACCCTATGTTTATGAGGCCGATGCTTCTCTCTCGCATCGGACTTTTTAAGTTCGATGAGAGAAGAGGAGAGAATTCAAAAGGGGAAATGAGAAAGGGGAGGATAGGAGCAAGGGAATGGGAAAGAATATGAGTCGGCCGTGGACAATAGTTCGAAGTTGGGATGAAGAAACACGGGGGAATGAAAGAAGCGGCGTATATATCGGCGATTTCAACTGGTGTGGTGAGTATTTTCATCGTCCCTTGGCTTTATTTATTCCTGGACAATCGCAGGCAGCCATCGAGAAACTGGTTTTTAGCTAAAACTACTGAAGCAGATGCAATTTATTAGAAAACGTGTTATTTTTCAGAATCCAAATTTTGAGAAAAACTGCCAGCTAATTGTTGTAGCAAAATGCTCTTTAATATATTTTCAATTATTGTGAAATCTTTTTATTTTAGCCAACTTCACATCATCCAATTTACTCTAAAATTGAACTTACACAACTTACTTACGTTTTTAATAAGTCCATAATTCTGTTAGAATAAAAAGTAGAACTTCAATTGGTATATTCGTTAGAATAATGATAAAATCTAAAGGAATAATATATTTTCGAGATAAGTATTTTAAATCATTCCCAAACAACCATTTGGTAAGGGTATTAAGAGTAAACTCATTTAACTCCGCACTGCTACATTTTTCAGCGTCTTATCTAAACCATTTAAAATGTCCCGAATATCTCAAGGTGTCAACTCTCAGCCCCGCAGCAAGTAAATCCAATGTCCTTAATGAAGAACGCGCGGAACTAAGGGACGGCGTCGCGTCGTCGTCGAGATATATACACCACGCGTAGCCGAGAGAGAGAGAGAGAGAGAGAGAGAGAGAGAGAGAGAGAGAACTTCATTATGCGTTCTCATTATAAAGAACGAAATTTCATTTAAACTCGAATAATCCCGTGGACAGTGAAGGGAGAGGGAAAGGGAGAGAGAGAGAGTGCGCAAGAAGCACTAAAGGCTACCTTTTATAGCGAAGTAATTACGTCACGTAACTAGCGCGTGGGCGGCGAGTCCGCGAAAAAAGGAGCTCGAGGCAAGAAAAGCTCCCTGCAAAAGTGCCTCGGCTGTTTCTCTTCCGCTTCGGGAACAACATCACACATCCGCCCGCGAAGCTTAACGAAGTAGAGGAAGACTACTTGGCTGCCTGCGCTCTTCTTCCCTTCTCTTCCTTCTCTTCATCGAGCCTCGACGAGGATAATGTATTTACAAGGGGGCGCCGCACCCGCGGCTGCTGCTGGGAAGAAAGAAGGAGTATCACACGCACGTGCTACGCCGAGCGCTGTGGTTAAGTTAGGGATTATGAAGTTCCAGGTAACATGATACTAATTACGTGAAGTTGAAATATGCTCCGATGAAACGTGATATTACAGGACAGCGGGTATATAGGCTAAAATTAATATATCGTAATGTTTCGGAAAATTATTTTCTGGGACAATTTATAATTATGAATAGTGAGTAACAGTGGTTAATGTATTTCGATAAATTATATGTTCTTATATGACTAGTGCTGGCTTGTTTGAGTCTAAATCCTAAAAAGTTGATTACATTTTCCTCAATCGAGAATAATTCGACAACCAGTACATATATGCATATAATATTGTTACAAACGACCTCACCTCACGTTCAATATCATCAGCTCTATTCTTTTCACATTTCTCGGAAAGGACTGCAGTATATTTTCCTCTCTACTATCCCTCCGGATCCGCAGCCATACATATATATATATATACCCACAGACGCGTGTGCGGAAGAGAAAACGAAAGCGGCGACTATAGCATCCCTCGCTTTGGCGCCATTATCGGCGGCGAGCATGCAACGGGCGCATTAACTAACGAGAAAATGAAAAGAAAGCCGTACGAGTATAGGGGTTGGTGAGTATAGTAGGAGGAAAGAGAGAAACTCGTGATTCCCTCTCACCCGAGTACATACAGACATATACATACATACACACACATATGCGAGCTTGAGAAATCATAATGGAGTCACTCTCTTTCTCTCCCTCGCTCTTATATATATCCTTCGCTATCGCGCGAAGACGCATTTACGTCGTAGCGTCATTATATTCACTTCTCTACGGTCTTATTTTTCTCCCTGAGCTTTACCTTATTCTCTCTCTCTCTCTCTTTCTCTCTCGCGCGCACGCGGATTTTCTTCCCAACTTTCACAGAAGAGACGATACCGCGCGTGAGTGCGAGTCTAACAATGAGAGAAAGAGCGAAAGAGAGAGAGAGAGAGAGAGAAAGCGAAGCTCTCTGATAGAACGAGGCGCCGCGGAAAATGCCCGGGCCAATATTGAATTTCGCACTGGCGGCAACGGCGGCGCGCCTCTGCAAAATGGGTCTTTTTATCAGTGAGAGCGCGCGCGCGCTACTGCTGATTGAATTATTTCTTCCTGGCTCGTTACTCCTTTACGCTGACGCTGCCGCCGACGTCGCGGCTGGTCGCTCTGATTGAAATGGTAAATAAAGGGGGTATGTGTGTATGTGCTGCCGCCTCCAAACGTCGTATGTGGTAGAGTATAGAAGTACATGCGTGTGTGGGAAAAGTCAAGGGGTGGTGAGGGAAGGAATGAGAGAGAGAGACGCGAGTGCGCGTTTGAAGGAACATTTTACGGAGCAAGGCTTGTTATTGGGTGTAGTGAAACGGATGGAGAAGCACGACGTTGCTGGGATGGCAATGCTGTTTGATTCTTTGTCTTTTGAAAAGCATAACAAAAATAGTTTTATTTCAGAATTTTTTCTCTTGTACTCAATACTCATGTATTTTATTGAGTCATTTTTAGCCATTTTGATGAGATGGCTGTAATTATACTTTCAGCAAAAATCGTCACAATTATTTTAAAATAAGTTATTTTGATAAAAATTAGCACAGTTCTAGCAAAATTTTATATAATCTTGTACACTTGTCTGACTATACTCTAGATTCATCTACTTTGATATTTTTAATATTCGATTCAGTGCTACCTATTCCTTCATTGTTTATTACTTTTCTTAAAAGTTTAAATCGTAAATATCTTTAGAACATAATAAGCAACTTTTTCGAAAGTTTCTTTTATCAATATTTAAAAATCATTATAGAGGATTTTACTAATTTGTTAGTAGTTCACCATATAATTTTGACATTACCTCTACATAACATTTACAAATTATAGCTATACAATGAAAACAGCTATTTCTATTAAAAACATATTTTTAGACGAAAATAGAGTGACACATAAATTGAGTCAATAAAAGTACCGTGGGTGCGCGCGCGCGTGCTAACCACAGCACGCCGAGCCAATTTCATTCATATCGATAATTCGATAGGTTCACGTCAGGCGCACTTCGTCTGGCCGCTGCCAAAATATCTACGTGTGCCTCTTCCGCTTGTTTTATCACGGTAATAGTTGGAGCCTCGACGCGGAAGTTGTGTGCAGCGTGCGTCCGTGAGCCATCCGTGAAAAAAAGAGAAACGAAGAAAACTGTTATAGCGTGGTTTCCCCTTCCATCCGCTCGCTTCGTCCAGAAAAATAACGGCCCGAGAGTCGATCTACCTTTTCTCCCTCTTTCCTCCTCGTTTTCGTCTTGCCTCGCGTCTGTTTTTTCACCGCTCTTATCCTCATTACCGCTCGCTCTCGCCCTTTTCCCCCTTTGTTATTTCTCCTCGTTTGCCGCATCTTCATTTCTCGTCTAGCGCCGCGCGCACGCGAGCTTTTTGCTAGTCTTTTTCCTCATCACCCTCCCTCCCTCCTCATCTCGTTCTCTTTCTTCCTTTCACTTATCTTTTTCTGTAGAGTACAGAATGACACCTGTTTTTCTTTTTTCTTCGACAAACGTTACATGGATTTTTAGTGTAACTACAAGTTTGCTGTATGCAAATATTTCTACTATGTTTGAAAATGGTTGTTTTCTCTTCGTAACTCCCTTGCAAGCTGACATTTTTGTTTCTAGCATCATAAATACACTGATAACGATATTCTCTTTTACGGTAATCATATTGTGTACGTCAGTAGATATGAAATTTGTATTATTAGACATTACGTTTAAATATATAGTATGATAGAACAAAGATATCTTTATAAAATATCTCGTTATTGTATTTATGTTTCTATAATGTGAAATTCTATATCAAGATGAAGTCCAGATGTTTTACAAGACTTAAACAATTTAAGTATAGTGCGCACCAAATAGTTTATATAAAACTTTTCTTAAGCTTTTCTTTTTTTATATTTACCAAAATAATATTTATTGTTCACAAACAACATGAAATATATAATTTTTATCAAACCTTTATAAATAGATCTGTAATTAAATTTCAAGGGAATATGAGTACCGATGTAAATTTTCAAACCCGAAAATCCTATGGAAAGTACTAATAAAAACGCTTTAATAAATTCTGATAATAACGCAGCCACACAAAAAAAAGAAAGTGGTCAAACTCAGAGCACTGACTATCATATCCTTATGTATTTTGATGGGCTGATCTCAAATATGACCTTACTTTTAGTCTATCACCT
>JAYJLV010064697.1:0-16747 GCA_036873485.1 Torymus texanus
ATTCTGACAAAATAATAATGGAATAATATATAAAGTTTGAGGAAGCTAAGTGCCAATGTATTGGCAGCGGTTTTTTTCTCTGCAATATTTAATTTGTATATTTATCTCTTATTCTCTCTTTTTATCTCTTTTCTCTTTGGTCGATGCAAAAATTTTCTGATCAAGTCAGCAGTAATTCTAATGACTTTATTTGAAAATGGTTTTCATTGTTCTTGTAACTTATTTCTCGGTTTCTTTATGATTAGTTGTCACTGTGGTCTTTGATGAATGATCATCTTGTTTACACCACAGTTGCATCTTCTTAATACAAATGTAATTATAATAATAAGTGAAAATTGATTCAGGTCTTGGTGGTGTGTATTAAATTATTAAGTTTTCTCTTCTACAAATTTCCAGATTTTATCAGGGATACATTTATACCACAACCTTTTCAGTGCTGTATTATATGAGAGTGATTTAATACGTCTCCTATTTTAATATAACTAGTTACATTAAACGCGCTTCGCGCGTACTGTTTATTTACTTATTTTTTTGAGGTTATGATCATGATCATGTTAGTTTCAATTTAAAAGTTCGTTTCAATGAGTTTAAATTATACGATGATGATCTAATTTTGATAAATAAAATAATGAAATTTTTTTATATTATTTTAATTATTCAATTTTAAATTCTCAATTTAATCTTGAAAATTTAAACACATTCGTTTTGGGCGCCTATATTCTATGTAGACCAATCTAATGAATCTACAACAACCAATCAAAACAGTTTATTGTGATGACAGATTTCATCCATCACTTTTTTAAAAGAAGATATAGCTTTTTAGCCGGATGAATAGATATTTTGGAATTATACTAGTTTATGTTTCCTGCATTTTAATGGTCTTTACAAATTTGAATGCATCTATACGATATTTAAAGCTAATATTCTCGCTATAGCGGTGCTCAACTCGCAGTTAAATTAGAAGGGTTCTTTTCTAAAATATTATACAACGTTATCTACGTAAAAGTTTCGTAATAGTACTAAACATGAAAACTGGAATATTTTAAAAAGAATCGTCGCTTGTTTTATCAAACTTTTTTTTATTTGTATTATTATTTTATATCACATGTTAATTTTTAAAAACCCCAAAGAAAACTCGCTTTACAATTAAATAAAAATGACACTGCTTAGATACTCCGACTATAGATCATGTAGTAAATGAAACTCGATTTCATATCTGAAAATTTCATGTGAGTTTTAGCTATTTATGGACAAACAATTTAATCAGAATAACTACGTTAACGTTTAGATAGCCGGTGAGTCGATATATATCGGTTCGAGCCATGATGGGAACTTTATAAATAGTTAATATACGATACGAGACACAAATTTGGACTACATTTAAGGACGCTCTGTGTTTGGAATCTCAGCCTTCTATAAAGATTAAGCATTCGGACTATATATAATTCCAAATAATAATAGTTTACTAACTATTTTATAAAAATGTACATTAAAATTTACCCTATCGTTAAAATTGGTACTTCTTAATATGATTCGGAAAAAATTGAAAATATTCCTCGAATAAAGGTTAATAATAAAGTAATAGCAAATTCATAATTCATATTTTATATGAAAAGTGAAGTGTGCAAAACTCTGACGATCCATATTGACGAAATAGAAAATTGATTTTAAACATACTTTCTGGCAAATTAATATTCAACTTTCTATTATTATAAACATTCGTTTTTAGTTTCAATCGGCGTAAAATGAAAAATTTCCACAAAATACTACTTTTGTACGTTGGTTCTCTATTTCGCGATCCTGGAAAACTAATAGGACCAAGCGATGTGCTGTTTGCACACCGCACACGGCAATCCGCTAATAATATCACCTGGAAGCCCATACGCAAAAGCTCACTGCTCAGCCACTGCGATCCCCCCTCGGTCAATGAAACTCGGTCTCTTTGCGCACACGCCGCGCAGTCCCTGTATACGCGTACACGCAACGGCGCACCCACGGTATGTAAATGCAGCCCAGGAAATTGCATTACGTTCAATTTCTCGAAACGCGACAAACGCTCACACATCCCTTATCCCGGAACGTGCCTCGTCTGCTGCTACTGCTGTTGCTATTGCTACTGGAAACTTAGATAGCTGGACTGACAGGCGCATCGTTTTACCTTGCCCGCAAATATGCGCAGCCTTGAATTTCGTTAACGTAGACGGGGTGTGGCGCTAGCGCTAGCTTCCGAAGTAGCCAGACACATCCGGCACGTGTGTACACGTTTGCGCATAAGCATGTAATTTACAGCGGTGGTCGCCGCGCTGCGGTACGAAGTATGTATACGGACGAGTATATGTGAATTCCTCGGTCGAACAATTTAAAGCGCAGCATCGCCGATGGCGGTGTTCTCGAGTTATTTTCAAAGTTATTTGCTTGGTAATTGATGCGGTATGCTTATCACATAGATTGAAGTATGTGTCCAGTTGATGTTTTATTATTAAATTTACATTTCCTTGAATTAATTATAGCGTCTATATATGTAATCAGAAATTCATTACGTTTATAGATTTTTTATTCTATTTTACAATTTTAAGTTATGTCACAAAACTTTTGTCTTATTTTTATTAGTGAATAATAGTGAAACAATTGATTACGCGCACCCGAACTTATGATCTGCGAGAAAGAATAATGTATCACACAACTCTATTTTCTGAGAATTTATTTTTTATATCTATTATAAGTGTCAATGCGCGCTGCGCGCGCTCTATCGTCAGCCAATAATTTTTACATGTCTATTTCAAATCGACCAATCACAAACATTAAAGATGACAAGCTAAAGTCTATCTCTTTTTTGTATAGGATACTGTTTACACGTCGTAATCTGACTTATCGTTCACTAAACATTATTTTATTTCAAGTTATGGCTATACCCGCCGTCGAAGACTGACAGGTTTCCGGCCTGCAGAGTTTACCTTCGCGTCCAATTGAAGCGCAACTTCCGCTCTCTTCTGCCCCTTGATTGAAAAGTATTTCAAGGAACTTTATTAAACAATTAACCGAGGCTTAGATGTTTGCGTTAAGTGTACGCAGCGCGCGTCGTAACTTTACGGGCAAATAGGGTGGCAGAGGAGCAGCATCAGCAATGTGGACCTGTGTACATATACCTGCGGCTCGTAGATGCGCAGCCGCAGACGATAATAGATATAGAGCTCGGTAATATCTCGAAGGGGTCGTTCGCTCGATGTAAAATTCTCTCCCGAAGCGACTTGGAGTCGCACTATAGCCACGATTCAGCATGTGTATGCGTGCGTGCGAAAATTTAACGGCCGCTAATAGAATGGCCGCGCACCTATCGGGCCGCGCATAGACGCACTCTCTCGCACGAGGAAAGGGGATGCGATATCGCGTCCTCCGCTAAAACTATGGCATGGTCCCGTTTTCTCCACCGTTACAGCGCGACGACTGCAGTAAATTTTGCATGGTGAATCAGTTTTGGCCTATTTTGTTCTAAGCCGTTCCACCTGCGGCAAATTGGGTTTTCGACTGGAAAAACAATAATGGATGGATGTCGGTCGTATTGTGCGGGATTGGCTTTTTTTTTGTCCAGAAAAATAGTTTTTTTTTAAACATTAAGTTTTGAGGATATGGAGACGGCTAAATTCGTCTTTATAAATTTATTTTGACTTCAAAATCATAGTTGGTATAATTGGCTATAATTAATGTTTAGAAACACGTATTTCTTTTAATTATTGCTTTTTCATAAGAAAGACTGAATAGGGAATTTCTTCTGGGTTGCTAATTATGAATTTGACGATCGTTTTTTAAAACTTAGTTTAATCGCGAATTTTACATGGCCCCGGAAATTTGTAAAACCACTAGACTTTCAAAATTGAATCCGCTATATTGGTTCAGACATTTTGAATTTTAGAGATCTGATATCGGATTCGTATTCAACTACCGCAAAAGTTCTTTAATGCCAAATTTCATATGAATTTTTTCTATTAATGACTTTTTCAGGATTTGTTTAGTAATATTAACAAATTCCTTAAAAATTTCAATAGAATATAATTGTTGATGATCTTTCAAAATGTTACAATAATGAATTGATAAAATGCATGGAGCTAAAAAGTTAAAAATAATGATCTAAGTGAAAAAGCAAGGCATCCCGCGATTATTTAAAGAGTTAAAAATAATTAAGACGTTTTGATATAATGTAGATTCGGAAAACTTTTAATCTATGAAAAATTATTAATTGCGAAAAGTATTCAGTGTGCCGTCGAAAGGGATACGGGTATTAAAACTAATTATTTCTATACTTGAATCCTCGTTATGACCAGCTTAATTTTTTATTAAATATGGACTGGATCGCATTTTTCATGCCTTAGTAAGCAATATCACGAGGTTAATACATTGAATTGGGATCCCTTGATCCCTTTTAACCTTTCACCGAATTTTTTTACCGCCCCTCTTCCGTTTTCACCTCTCGTCTCGTCACAACGTAATAAGGCCGTATCATCCGATGGCACTCGTAACGAGACAATTTAAATATTCATACATCCGTGCGCGTGCCCACCCGAGGCTAGAGAAATCTCTGTGCGCACACGGAAGCGGCACACGCCGGGGAATATCTGCGCAAATTTTATATTCAGCATTACGAATGCCGTTTTGCCCCGGGATTTCGTATTTTCACTTTAGGTTTTTGCTCCCTCCTCGCCTCCTTCTTGCAATTGTGTGCGTTCTCGCGCCCTACGGAAGCTGAATGAACGCAACGTCGCCTGAACTCTCGACTACTCGCGGAGCAGTGACCTTTCCGTACTTTTCGAATTCAGCGCAGGGTTATTAGCTATCAATTAGCATCGTGTGCTTTTACACTGCAAATGGATTCGCTTTTAACTCGTATAAGCAGATTTCAGAACTCGCCTCGTATTTAAAGGGTCTCCGAAGAAGTATCTTTGAAAGTACGAGAGTGCGTGACGAAACCTTAAGAGCCGTGGAATGTTAAATTTTGCGTGCATGCAACCAAGTGGTCTGGAGTGACTTGGCAGTGTACCGATGACAAAAATGCACTCAGAATTCGTAGCTTTCTGTATGAAAAGTGTTTTGATAGGAATGTCATTTAAAAGACCATTAAAGCCAGAATAGATTTCTGTGGTTCATGAGATTTCTTATATTTGATACTTTATTGTAGCATTATGTAATTCTTTCGCATTCTGGTTAATTCTTCGGCAAATTGGAAAAAAAATTAAAATTTACAATGTTACTTCGTTAGTATGATTTTTAATATATTTGTGTTTATATCAACTGGTTAAGTAGACAATATTTGATTAATTTTGTTTATTTCCGTATCCTTTTATAATGTATTGTATTTTTAGACTATTTAAAACCTGAAGTTCTCAGTGATAATGTATAGCATATTCATGTATGTTACTCTTGCACAGACATTGTATATTGTTATTATCTACTTATTTTATCGGTCCACCGTATAACATCAGTTTTTCTCTATCAAGAAAATTGACATTAAATTGAATAAAAAACGCATTTTCTATGATAACTCTGAGGAAAAAGGAAATGTATGGCTATAAAAAGACTTGAATTACATTCTTTTTTTTCAAGTTTTAAAATGTACATAAAATGGAAGCTAGACGATACCGTCGTTCATCCTTGTGGAAAAGAAAAAGAAAAAACGACAGCTTAGCTTAGTTTTTGGGTTAAAATAAATCGAAACTCTTGGGAGATACGAACCATTCCTGAGCGCATAAAAAAATAAAAAGTCCAACATAATGGATAACAGGGTGAAATTCAAATTGCGGAGGACCGGCGACGTCGTGGTGCCTAACGAACCTTTAGTGTCCAGTCAGCGCAGGCGCGTGAGTTCTCTTGGGGCTCTTCACCCGTCGCGTAGCACGGCGTCGTTTCCATTTCCACGACCGCGCCGAATTTGACTTTTAGAACCAAGAGCAGTTGTTATCCCTCACACGCGCGAGAATTTCAGTAAAAGTGTCTCTCGATTTTTACATTCGCGCTTGCGACTCAGTAGCAAGGCAAATAATAGTCTCGCACACTCTTACCCTCTCTAGTTGTTGCAATAGGTAACTTTTCCATCGTAATTGGTAGGTGAAGATGACATGGAACACGGAATAAAAAGAAATAAGAAAATATAACAAGAATGGATTCTTTTTATTTCGACTGCATCAAAAATATTTTAGATATATATATATATATCCTAAAGTTTGAGCCAAATCTTTGATCCGAATAATCCCATGGTAACGTTGAATGTATCTCAGATGCGATAATTCTAACTGAAAATTCAACTATATGTGTCATGCTAAATCTGTCGAATCTCTTCTTACGGGCTAAACTATGATAGCATTGAGAGCTGTGCACTGATTCTTTTTGGTCATACTTTTATAGCATTTCATTGTGTTATTTTTAATTAACTAATATTGTTAATTTTGACCACTGACATTTTATTTCCATTCTATCTATTTGTTTTCTGTGCCTCTCGTTACACTCCCTCCCTCTTTCACACACCCCTTTCGTGTCAGGACTCTCGTGTTTTCTCCTCCCTCTCGTTTCTTTTCTCTCCAGTATACGCTTAATCTCTATCCATCTTTTTTCTGTAATCTGCTTTCCTGCCTAGTGGAGGTCGAGGTGGAGAGGAGGGAATTTTTCATTCACCGACGAGCTGCTGGGAGCTGCAGTCGAGGGAAAGTTAAAAATGCCTTGAGGGCGTAATTTTCCCCGGAAAAATCACTGCCGAGTGTACCCGAGCGCCTCTTTTAACCCTTTTGTGTGTGCGCGCACGCTGCACGCAATTCTCCGGTACGTCTGCGCACGAATACGCGTTTGACTATTTGCAGCCTCAAAGTTTTCGGCCATTTTTGCTCTTTTAGTTCTTTGGAATTAATGCGCAAGTGATGCGTTCATTTCATTTCATATCAATGACGTTAAAATTATCGAGTTGAAGTATGAACGAAAAAGTTTTCGGTTCTGTACGAGAGGAAAATTCCTTTTATTTGCTCTCGTTCGGATCCTTATTAAGAGCTAAAGTATTGAATTTAAAATTCGAAGTGCGTTTGCTTTGCGAGAGTTAGTTTTTGTATTCGAAAATTTAACCACATTCGTTCCTTATATAAAGTTTTCTGACAGTTGCTATGTAATCATCTGAATGAAACACGTTTCATCATTTTCCGCAATGCAAAAAGTTAAGCGATGCTCTTCTTCAGATACGTAACCACACGTGACTATACATATATACCGAGTGGAAAAGTTTCTTCGGCCAGACACCGAAACAAAAAGCGCGGAAAAAGAGAAATCCAGTTCACAGAGATGAAGCTGGTACTTCTGACAAACATTAGAGAAAGCTTAAAAAGTTTTAATTTTAGAGTATGAGAAGTACAAGTGTGAAGGAAAAATATAGAACAGAAAATGGCAATAAAACGTACTTATAATATATATTATAATTAAATTTACGTTGTGGTTTTTGTTATTTTATATATGTATTTTATGTTTCTTTGCATCGTATGATAATAGCAACTTATCTTTTAACTAATTAACTTTATTTTTGTTTCAGGTAAGTTATTTGCAATCGTTATACCTTGCTGCTCTTGAGGTGAGTATACAATTATTGACGAATACTGGTTCGACAATCATTTTTGAAAATATGTTTGTCTTAACAAACGCAGGTTCAAAAATTGGATAATGTTAAAACTATAATTTTGTTAGGACGGAATGACATATGTGATTTTATACGGGCTCATACAAGCTTGCTGTATATCATACAGGAAATAATTTTAAAAATTCAACTTTCTTAAAAGTTCAAAAAATTTAATTAGTGTTCATCAAACTCGTGCATAAATTTTAGTTATTAGTATAATGGTTTATAACCAGAAGTAAATTTGTTGGACAAAACTGTGCTCTATACCTTCGCGCATTCCTGTGTTAACATCTCGAGCAGTATACTTTAGTCTTAAGTGATTTTCTCCTACCGTCGTTTATCAAGCTATCAGTCAAACTACCATTTTATACGATCTCCCACTCCGTTACCTCGTGCCCTGCCCCGTCACTCATGGTGTCATTTGAGAGTACCTTTCGCTAACGCTTTTTACAGGCTATCATTTCTACATAAACATAATCGGCTATTAATCATTATAATGCAATGTTTTAAGCAGAATTGCTCAATTAGCAGATTTAATTAAAGTCTTGGCATCAAATTTGGAGTACTATCGGAACATATGTATCTAATTACAGTTCACTTTACGTTGAAATAGCGTCAAAAAGTCCAGTAGCATTCAATAATATAATATAATTTTTATTATTATAGTCACTAACATGTTTAGATACGTTAAAAAACTTATATCGCGGTTCCTCGACCTTTATCATGACGTAGCAGCGAAGTACCGTTATAAAACGTGCCATGTATAATCATTTAGACCTCAAAGCGTGAATCCTCGCCGTGCAAACGTTCTCAGAGGCGGAAATTTATTAACCATTACGATTCCCTTATCGGCCTCATTGATTCACTGAGGCGCATTCGCGCAGCCTCATCGATCGGGGCCCGCACTTGTAGACCTGGAAATTCCCTTCTCGCCGTGGAAGTTCGCATGAGCCGACGGCGGTGGCAGCAGCAGAGCATTTGACTTGCGCTCTAAGGAGAGCGCGACGCGTAATGAAGCAAGGATAATACGCACATGGAACGCAGCTGCGTTCAATTTACGGAGACGGCTTCGAACCGAGAGAGTGTGTGTTATTCATTGACGTCTATAGACACACAGCTTTTCGATAGCGAGTCGTCGGGCTAATGAAAGGGCGGCGACTGGCATATATAATATATGTATGCCGCGAAACAAGGACTCTCGCCGCACTCGGGGAGAGTTGCTCTCGGGGGTTTGTCGCTGCATAGCCGTCACACTGCCACGCGGACGGGGCGAAGACCGCAAAATAGCGAAATACCGGCACACTAGACACCATCGGCCCGTTTATGCAAAGTAAAGCAGCAGCTGCGGTGTGCGCGGCCCTCCGGTACTACTATATATATACTGTCGAATACGCTGTTGCGGTGCGAGCGTGTGCTCACGTCCACTTGGCTCGTCGATGCTTGCGCGTGCGCTAATTATTCGCTGCCGAATTAACGCTGTGCTGCGTTCGAAGTGCAATGTTAAATGGCTGCAGGCAGGAATTTGTCCTCCGTTGGGGATTCTGTACGCAGACGTTCGTTCAATAATGCAGGACCGTGGGTGACGGGATGATTAAGAGATTGGGATATTGGCTCATCTGCTTTTTGCATCGATTATGGGAAGGCGATGCGCTAAGTTTGAGCATTTGCGGTGGTCGAATTTGCGGTTTCATACATATAGTGATACATTATTATTTTAAGAATAACGTGAATATTTATCAAATGATAAACGCTTATTCGGTGTATCAACTGAATCTGTTGCAGAAAGTCGTTAGCTTTATAGAGAAAATTGTGATAGGGTGGAGCGTAACAGCCTCCCCCCATTCACTTTATCCGATTACTTTGTCCGGCAGATATATTGCTACATGATGTACCAAGCGCGGATAAACGATTTCTCATGGAATTATATTCCGTAAAAGAGATTTTATTCTCAAGCGAAAGTAATCATCGTTTGCAATCATGAAATATTGCCACTTGTAATAACTATACAAAGTCTAAATCATTCAAAGTGATGAATAAGCTATAAGTGCGTGAAGTGATGACGAGCAGCACTATAGCAGCAGGTGACGTTTGATGCTTAAGGTAGTAGTCATGTTGATTTGAAGGGTTAGATTATTTAACTTTTATCAAAAGGTGACATGGTCTAATTACGGAATAAATAATACATGTGATTGAACAATACCTTATCGTAAGGAAAAAACTGTTTATCAATAAATATTTACAAAATTCTTATAGATATTGGTACTCGCAGAACAAATCATTCTGCTTCTTACCAATTTTTTATTTTTCAATCAATTTTAATATTTGACGTTTCGTTTTGCTGCTTAAATATTTGTCTTTGACCCATCCATACCCATATTGTCAACTGACTATTGTATCTGAAGTAAAGTGAAATTATTTATAAAAAAAAACTTCAAAAAATCGAATTCTAATATAAAAAATTACATTTTATTTCGTACGAATAAATTATTTCATTATACAAGCCTGGATGGTTCGTAGAGAAATATTTAAGCAGCAAAACGAGACAAATATTAAAATTGATTGAAAAATAAAAAATTTGTAAAAAGCGGAATGGTTTTTTTCTGCGAGTACCAATATCTATAAGAATTTTGTAAATATTTATTTATAAGCAGTTTTTTCCTTACGATAAGGTATTGTTCAATCACATGTATTATTTATTTGGTAATTAGAGCATGTCACCTTTTGATAAAAGTTAAATAATCTAACCCTTCAAATCAGCATGACTACCACCTTAAGTAGATGGCTATAATTGCGGGAATCCCCAACGTAAATTTTGTCGACCACCTTTTTTATATAACAGGGTTAGGCCTCTGTGTTTAAAAATCTTTTACATGAAAATCGTTTTGGAAAAATATTAATTTTTTTTGTATGCCAGTGTTAATAAATTTAATTTTAGGACAAAAAGAACATCATATTACCTTATAATTCTAGCACATACTGTTGTAGAATGTAATGTAATGTAATGTAATGTAATGTTTATTGAAGGACTAATTGGACGCAAGGTCCAAAATAGTCCGGACATATGATACAGAAGTAAAATATACATTCAATACTTAAATACATAGTAATAGCCGTAAGTCGCAGGTGAGCATTGAAGTATCGCTAAAGGTAGTATAAGATAAAATTAAAGTAAAAAAAGTATATATGCGTATTAAAAAAATCTTTTCTGATATTCTGAATACTAAATTGCATTCATTTGTGATGTATTTATAACTTTTTCTACCGAATATAAAATTCACAGCTACTTTGAGAAAAACTATGTTTATGCTTTTTCGGTTGTAGATAAAAATTTTTGGAATAACATAGGTATATTGTACAGTAGAAAAATCTTATACTTATTCAAGTAAAATTTTGACTTGGTCCATTAATAACCTCGTTCGAAAATTAAAATCGCAACAACGCAGGAGTTGGACCGCAGCGCGAGTGTTTTTCCGCGATTTTTTCCCCTCGCACGTTTATACGAGGCAACGGCTAAGCTTAATCGGATGCGAAAGTTCTCGAGTGGCTGGATTAAGCTTATAATTCTCCGTGGCGGGCGGCTTCGTAAAATTTAACAGGCACGCATACACACAACTTGCGTGCATTTTTTCGTTTCTCGCCATTTCCATGATTTTTTTCGGCTCTCTCTCTCTCTCTCTCCCACCCACATCTCCGGAACGAGCTCATTGTTCCACGCGCGCCCTCATATTTCCCGTATTTTTTCAGCCCGATCCCTCGGCCTCGGCGGTGCACTTAATCCGGCCGATTCGTACATATAATCCCCGAGCAATTTTATCTCTCGGTTTTCAATTAGCTGTTCCTCCCACTCAGCGTCCAACCGGCCGATTCGTCGAATCGCACGCAAATTGCGCACACAGTCGTCATCGGCTGGTATTATTATCGACGGGAGAGTCTTAATTAATTTTACTCCCCTCGCTTTGCAAGTGCCGTCCTATCAATGGTCTCAATTAAATGCACTTTTCCAATCTCGACGAGAAAATGAATTCTATTCGCACAACTTTTCATTGCCATATCCGACAGTCGCGTATAATAACATTTTGTTTGAATAAAATTATATTCGCTGATTTCGGAAAAGATTGAACGCAACTTTCCGATTAATCAAATAGCTGCAATCAGCTTGAGGGAACACTCCTGGTGATTTTTCGGTCATTAATGTAGTCGCTGCTGTCTTAGCCACGCGCTTCATGCCCCAGTACCGGATTAAAGCCTCAAAAGCTTCTAAAACTTCGCCTAAGAAGATTACTTACGAAGCAATTTAGAAAGTTGACATGCGCGCGTGCATGCGTACCCGTGTTATTTATTAACACACCGCTGCTGGTGCCCGTATAGCGAGAGAACAATGTTCTAGCGGAGCGGGTGAAAAGTAGGCTAGGCGCGAAAACTCATGCAGTGCCACGACAAGTGGAAATAAAAGTTTTCATTGAGCGTGTGTGACAGAGAGCTTGAAGACCTCGAAACCGTCTTTCATCTTTGCAGTAGTGTTAAGAGAAAAGCCACAAACAACGCATGCAGCTGGCTCTCTTCTCCACCGTCCCGCTTTTCTCACTCGTCACTTATACTCTGCTTGCGAATTCTCGACTTACATATTGCCCTCCCCATTGCAGCTAAGTACGCGCGTGTGCGCGCCTTTCACTTTTTCCTCCTTCCATTCCGCACTGCCTCTCGAACTACTAGCCTCACTTTAAATGTCGAGCTTCCTGCCCGTGGCTTCTTTTTCTTTCTCCCCTTTCCCGTGGCTCTTTATATCGCACACGCGAGCGCGCCCATCGTCGTCGTCGTCGTCGTCTTTCTATCTGCTTTCTTTTTTACCCGGGATTGCTCTGCGCGCGTCAGGCGGGGGGTATTGGTTTAAAAGTTGAAAGCTTCTGCGCGACGGTGCATCCGTCAGGGCAAGCGTGAAGCTCGTCGCTCCCTTAAAGGCAAACGATGCAAAGTAATTAAAAGTCGATATTGTGAGTAGAGAAAGAGAGAGAGGGAGGGAGTGGAAGAGAGAAAGTGAGGGAAAAGCATACTGCTCCGATACTCTTTTACCCTCACGAGAAACGTATCCTCTCTTTCACTCGCTTCCTCTCTCGTGCTTCCCATGGTTTGGATGCCGTCCATCTCTGCCTTTTTCGTCTTTTAGACTGAGGTGGGAAAGTTCTCCTTGGCAAATAAAGTCTTATGGCACTTTATAGAGGGTTGAGGTCGTTTTGTGGGGGGCGGCGAAAAATATTACCTTCTCCATTCCAAATTTCGTTAAATATAAGGCCGATTTCTCTTCGTTCGTTTTCTAACGGCCGGAAATTAGACGAAAAAGGGCCGTGAATAATACCTGTGATTTATTACCTTAAAAGCTTTTGATATTAATCTTTTATACGAGTATAATTTATTAGCCAGTTAACGTACTTAGTAGCTTCAAAGTTGCTTTATAATATATAAAACAAAATGTTTCTATTGAAACCATGTTAATACTCATATTAAGGACTAATATGATAATAATCATCCGTTACCCGGAGAAAAAGAAATCAGTAAAAATTACCAAACTACTGTCAAGTAACCCGGAACCAAGTTTGAAAACCCAAATTTTTTACCAAACTTTTTCCTAAACTTTTTGTAAAATTTATAAAACTTTTAGTAAAAAATGCCAAAAAAAGCTGAGGGTTTCCAGTCTGGCTCCGGGTTACTTGACAGTTTGGTAATTTCTACTGATTTCTTTTTCTCCGTGTACAAAATTTTCTTTGTAGCACATAACGTTTATAATTCCATCATGTTAGAAAATTGTTACATAATCTACGGTAAAAAAGTGAGTTTTGTCAATATCTTGCCAAGATATTAACTAAATTAACTAATATGTAGTTCATATATCGATAATATTTTATCGATACTTTATACAGTGTATATATTAATATATACGGCCTATGATGTCAAAATGGCATACTAATAGTTAATAAGTTTATTAACTTTCTTTAGACGGGAGTCATTTCATAGTGATTATTTGGTTACTATATTTTATAAAATTTCCTTATTTTAGTTTAATGTTTCTATTGTTAATTAAAAGAAAATAAAGAAAATACGCATATTATTTTGCTGCATCAAATCTGTATAATACGAGAATATCAATGAAAGAATACTTATATCATGTAAAATCCATTATCTAAAAGCATCAAACAATGTAAAGAAAAGTTTTTATGGTAAAATAATGCTATGCATTCTACGTGAAAGATATTTTATTCAGTTCAAGAGGCATATCGTGAGCTTCGGGGACAAAGAACCCTTTCTTCATGTAAAAAATCGATAATGATTGAGTTCGAGTACACTTGACTGGGATTTGTGTGTGCGATTTGCTGGTGTCCTGTTTTAGTGCTTACATTTGATTCTTTATTAAAGCGATGAAACAAGGTGTAGGGTCGTAGATTAACTTTCGGAAGCTTTGACATACTACGGTTTAAGTGTACTAACCCTACTCGATATGCGCATATAGTTAAGCATGTCCTGTACACAACGTTGTTCAGCAATTTATACCAGCAAAGTAGACGATTATCATATCATTTTCTACTATCATTATTTTTAAATAATTTTAAATAATTCGATAAATTTTTTATAGTTATTTATTGAAACAATTAATTAATATAGAATATCGTAATTCAAATATTCTGCATGTACAAGTAATCATCTATTCGGCTTCAGCTGAATAAATAACGACTTGTATATGCAGACTAATTTATAATTTAATAACTCGTGTTTTATTGCATTCGTGTGATGGTAAGAATATAGTTAAGATTATTTGTGAAGCACAAAACCTACGCATAAAATGCAATAGTAGATGCTGCTCGCTTTTATCTCTTATGAAAGCACATTCTTTTTAATCCAATAGATCTGTCAGAAGCATCCTCTGGTAAGCACGCAAAATCGCGGCGAAAGTATTAAATCGCTGACCGTGGAACCGTTTTCAGCAGCTTTACCAAAAAGCCGCGAGATGTGCACGTTGGCTAGACTACTTCGGCTATACCGATTGCGGTAGTTGAATACAGTCCGTGTCAGTTTTTTCAAGTCGCGGAAAGCGACGAAATTTACTATCCAAGGCGCGCGCCCTTGTCAGTATCACCTGACCTGAATTGATTTTGTTCAACGCTGACGCTGCGAATATCACGTTAACTAATAATATAACCGTTTCTTTCGAATTTGCGTCATTGCTATCTAGGTATATTGTCACTTATATTACTGTGCAATCGAGGTAATTGTAGGGAAAAATGACATGTATCAATATATGCTAACGTCTAAAAAGCACATAATATCATTATATTACTTTGAAAATATTGATTCCTACTACTAATATAATTTAACTAATCAATAAATTTATTTTGATTTTAAAAATCTATATACGAAAACTTCATTAAAGCTGAGTAGTTAGATAAAAGATTTTTCTGATAAAATAAGGTTATTTAAAATAGAAAATCACTATATTTAATAAGAATTATTTTTAACTACTTCTTTGGTCTTCAAAATATCATTACTATACCTCAACGTACAATCATAAAGATAAAAAATGTAAGGAAGCTTATCTTAACTCATCTGAAATGGTGATTATCCAATTTGGTATAAGATATGTGTAATAGTTTAGTTTGTTATCGAGCGTAACAATATATTAAAACAAATAGATGTAAAACTTGTTACTTTAGAATAAAATATTTTTTTTTACTTCAAATAGTAAGGTCGTCTTTATAGATTAGTAAATTTGATAATATATCACTCAGTATGCGGATGATGTTATGTATTATCTACATAAATTTGACTATACATACAAGTTTGTCATCTTTGATTGAAACTCCATTATTCAAATATAAATTATTTGTCTGTAGAAACTATAACGAAGGCTTATTACACATTTATTATACTTCCGTAATATTAAATAAAACTGAGTTTCTGCTAATGCAAATTCACTGGCCCTATTAATTGATTTATTCAGGACAATGAGGAGTGATTATATAAAAATTGAATATTTATTATGAGAAACAGATTGAGTTAAAATTGAATTTCTTTTCGTTCCATATTAAATTTTTCCCAAACACCATTTTGAACCGTTTTTGAAAAACTTTATCTAGATTTATATAGTAAACATAAAATACAATACAAACAAATAAAAATTTCAAATCAATAAAGTATTAAAAAAAAATTAAATTTTAGTCATTAATTAAAAAATAGGTATATACTTTTTTATTTGAATTAATTATATTTATGCAAAATTTTGAAGTTTTGTACTTTTTCAAGAAGATATATGGATAAAACGAACATTATGATATGTTCAAAAAGCAATATTTCTATATATACATGATAATCACAGCTGTACTTGCCATGAAAAATACAGCCTTTGTTCGGTAACAAATATACTGTTTACTACAACAATTTTTGTATACAATGTTAACTTTTTATAATTATTGTTTCTTTTTTCTGAGAAGAGTTTTTGTACGAAAATACAACAAAGCAAACAAAATTGCTCAAGACTTCTTTATAAAACAACTTGGAAGAAGTAAGGTTATACTACTTAATCCTTTAAGTAGTACAACATTTCTTTGGTCAGACTCTTTAGAATAATGTTACACAGTAACTACACGCATGAATATAAAGGCCGTAATACTTATTTATTTTTCCTTAACATAAATTTAAGATACGGGAATAGATATTTTAAGTAACTGAATCTTATTATCGAAAACTGCTTTTCCATTTTACATATTTCTCGTGTATGTATTTCGAATGTACATATGAGTTCACAGCCACCTCATAACCACATTAAAATTTTAGAAACCTTCATTCAAATTTTTTACAAATAGTTAAACAGCTCTAGATTTATTAGTTACAAAAAATCGTATTTGTTCTGATCGTGTATTTCTATCTGATTTTCTAGAAGAGTAAGTAATATGCAGTCAAAAAATATTTTAAAAAATCTTAATAAATTTTACATGGTATTTATTACTCTGTTTTAGATCAACTCTAAATAGTTTTCTCCGTTTAATGTTATTTTATACCACTCTAACCTCAAAATCACAACTTTGGTATGATTTTTCGGCGCTCGTGGTATAAAATGCTGTT
>JAYJLV010064708.1:0-16746 GCA_036873485.1 Torymus texanus
CGGCTTATTTCTTAATATTTTGTGCTAAAAAAATTTCTGAATGTAGTTCATATGATGCTTTATAACACTACGATCAATAAAATTTATTTACATAAGCCACATTTTGTAAAAAAATTCCCAAAAAAGTGCCTTTTTTCGTCGTCAAAACCCTACCCCCCCCTTAAAGCCTTTGGTAGTACCAACACTCGTTCAACTTTGTGATTTATATTTTTATGAAAAACCGGTACTCCAAAATATTTCAAAAAAATTTTGAATCTTCAACATTTCTTTTTGGGAAGCGAACTCTGTTGGAAGATATAAAAAAGCTATATATGTGCCAAATTTCAAAACGATTAGTTGATTTTTACTCTTATTATCGTTCGACAACGGAAATTCTACTTTTCTATAAAACATTTTTTTTCTGAAAAAAATATCGAGATAATCTCTTAAAATTTTAATCAAATATAGCCTATAATAAGTTTAACAAGTGGTTAATATTTTAAGACAATAAATGAAGTATTCTCTGAGAAAACGCCATACAAAAATTAAAAAAAAAATTTTTAACTTTAAATATCTTTAGTCGTAATGGACCGATTGTTTTGAGCAACGAACTTGATCTGAAGATATGTATAAAAGGTACATCTATGCCAAATTCAGGACTATTCGATAATTTTTACTCTTTTTATCGTGCGACAACGAAAATGCAAATTTTTTCTAAAATAATTTTTTTCTGAAGAACAAATAAAGATAATATCTTAAAATTTTAACAAAATATAGTTTTCAATGAGTGTAATAAGTAGTTAAAATTTCAAATCGATAAATGAAACATTTTTTGAGAAATTAATTTTTACCCGACGAAAGTTGGTCGATTAGTTTCCGAGATATAAAGAGTTTACATATCGCCTTAAAACATTTTTTTGAACATTTTTTGTTTCGAAAAATTTGTTCACCGTTATCAAGCTTCCTCTATGAGTAAGCAAAAATAAAATAACAAAATAAACTATTTTTTTATGTTCGGAATATAGAATTGGAAAATTCAATAAAAAATATCATATTCTTTAAAAATGTTTAGGTATAAGACCGCTTTATTGTGTCGTTTTTTATCTTGAAACTTTGTAGAACAATGTATAAGTGGATTCAGTAAAGCAACTGAATTTTTTAAAACGAAAATCACTTTTATTTTTTTATATTAATTGCATTTTGGTATTTTTCCAATAAAACAGTATTAGAATAGAATTAAAATAAAAAGATTATTTGATGCCCATAGGCCAAATTATACAGAATATACACATATTCTCATATATGAAACTGTGCTGCCGATTTTGTTGGACATTCGCGAGCGTATACCCGTGTTTGAAATTGAATTCTCTGTCTTAAGACCACAGACAGCAAGAAAGTCGAGAAATAAGGAAGATTATCTTGCGGTTACGATTACTCTGGCTTCTAGTCGAATATTCGCTCATATGGGAGTGTATGTATGTGTGTGTGTGTACGGATCGATAGCCCGACGTATGCAGCAATGATATACAAAAATTTGGATATCCAGGTGCGGAAAAGGAAGCGTAAATAATTAAATAAACAAGCTTGATTCATTAGAAACAGTGTGTCGTAATGAATGAATAGAAATATTCTTTACCGCGAAACAATCTTTGTTTTATGATTTTTTAGTCCGTTTAATTTATTACATAAATAAAAAGACTGCTGTCAACTCATTGGTACGTGGTTTTCTAGAAATAATTTTTAGATTATATAATTAACATTATTATACAAACATTATTATGTTAATATTCTTTATAAAATTACCATAGAAAATATAAATTATATTCTCAGATATTAAGAGTTAAAATTTTGACTTAATTGATCAAAGATTCTCTGACAAACGGGTATTTGAAAAGATTTGAAAAAATAATTTTTTACCTCCAATATCCTTGGTTGTGACAGTCAGGAGATAACAGTCCGATTTATTTCAGAACATACTCATTATTAAGATATAAAAAATGTTAGGTCATTTGGTTGATTTTATTCTTATTGTTTAATAATAAAGCGCTACTTTTTAGAAAACAATTTCCTCAAAAACTAATAAAGATCATCTCTTAAAAGTTCAAATCAATATTGCCTTAAATCAGTCTTGTAAGTGATTAAAATATCGTTTGTGGAGAAATAATTTTTGGAATTATAAAAACACTTTTCTTAATAATAAGTGAAATACTAAAGATAATTTAAGTATTAAAAAAGGAAAATGTAGGTAATTTAAAAATCTTTTAATAAAAATTTTGAATAATAAGTAATACTAGCTGTGTGAAAAAATAGAAAAACTCTTTCAAAAAGTAAAAAATTGATAAAAAAAAACGGAACACATGAAACAAAGTTTCATACGCACTCACGCATGTACACACATTTTTTAAAAACAGTGTATTTTGATTTCTGAGACCTGAAAACATATTCCTATAATGTTTTTAGCAAAACTTAAATTTTTAGGTACGACCGCTTCTCGGGAGAGCCTTATATATACGGATATTCACCAGAGTGTAAATTGGAACATTTGAAGTGTTTCTTATCATGTATGTATATAAACATAGAAATGCGAGAACATATAAAATTTGAGAATAATCGATTTTTAAACATATATCGTGTACAAAATAATTTTCAGTGTAAATCCAATACATGAATTTGCTAAAACAAATTAAAAGACAGCGTTTATATGTAAATCATCTTTCGCTACGAGCAATATTTTACAATTTAATAGCGAAAAACGGAAAAATGGAACATTTTCGGCTATAACTCCACAGAATTTGACTTTAGACAGAAACATTAAAAACACAAAAGTTGTAGATAATAATAATAATAAAAAATTTTTCTCTATTAAACTGTTTCTTGTACAATTAATTCCTGATTAACTAAGCTTATAAAATCGATTTTAAACGGCTAGAAATGTCAAAAATGAACAATTTTGGGTTATTACATGACGTGATTTGACTTTTGACAGAAACGTTAAATATAAAAGTTATAGATAATGATATGACAAAAGTTTTCTCTATTAAACTTTTTCTTTTACAATTAATTCCTCATGAGTTAAGAACGAAAAATATCAATAGACAAAAACCTTAAATATTGACTGACTAAAGTAATTTTTGTTCTGAAAGTTTAAGAGCAGCCTGAAGAGGTCAGCGAATTATGCTGACGAAACGTCGCTAAAATATTTTGAGTTTGATTTTAAAACTTCAATACATTTCCCTCAACGATCGACAGAATCTATTACAAAGAAAAAACCTTAAATAGTTGTAGATAATGATATGACAAATCTTTTCTCTACTAAACATTTTCTTATACAATTCCTGAAGAGCTAAGCTCATAAAATTGATTTTAAAAGGCTAATAACGTCGAAACTGAACGATTGTTGGCAATAACCACACAGGATTTTAGTTTAGACAAAAGTTGTAGATAATAAAACACAACTTTTTATTATTATTAATATTTGAAGTGTTGCAATTTTTGCTCTAGTGAAAATATAAGATTATCCTGAGAAGTGCGATCGTGCCTATAAAACTTCGTTTTTACATAGAGTGTCGGGGGTTGTCGTGTCGAGCGCAGCGAGCACAGCTCCTCTAGTTTCTTACCTTAGAACTAAAGCTCGACGTCAAAAGAAAATGTCCTCTTTAAAAATATCGGAACAGGTAATATCGGCGTGGAGAACGTTATTGTAGTGCCACCTAAAGCTTTAAAAATAATTTATGAGAATAATCTGTGTAGGAAATAATTGTGTAGAATAAGCTGCTTTCATAAAAAAGTTATGTTGAGTATGCTCGCTTAGAAATCCCTAGCAGAAAGTTGGTTAACAAATAGAACTATCCAAATAACATCATACGAGGCAAACGAGCTCATCCGCCCGGTCTCAACCAGATTAAATTCTAATTTGACAACTGTACTTCTTTCAGGAAGTAGCACTGATGGAAAACGTTCTTAATATACTCCGATTTTGCGGTTGTCAAGAGAATTTTCCTTCAATCAATTAAACGGGAGCTTATTTTGTTTATGTTTTAGTATTAGTTTACGAACATTGTCACTTTTGGTATTTTACCTATTCTCTTAACTATTACTTATTTTTACACTTTTACTATTTTTTTGAATGCTTCTAATTTACTAGTTTCGTGATTATTTTTTTTTTCATATCTTAGTTTTAACAGTGTTAAGTGTAAAAAAAACTCTTTTGAAATTTATTTGAACTGACACTATTTTTTCCTTTTTTTAGAAATGTTCTACTAATATTTGTTAATACGAAAAAACTAATAGATAATATGTTGCGTTTCATACATATTTTTGAAAATATTACTAGAAATTATTTATTTTGATAAAGTGAACCAATTCTGTTGAAGTACGAGTATTTTGTTATCTACACTTGCTGAACAATACCAAAATAATCTTGTTGTAAAACAATTAGAGATAAATTATGTTTATTTTTACAAATCATCATATTTGTTCTCTTAAGAAAGTAAGAATAACAATTGATTTTTATCAACTTTGCAATATTGTACGTCATCTAACTTTTACAAGTAAAGGCAATATAATCCTTATAAAAAATATCTAGTAAATTCATTACATCCTTATTCACAATTCTTTTGATTTATTGCGCAGCTCTTTTTCAATTGCTGGTATCACAACTGTCTTGCGCTTAACACAATATTATACAAGACAACATCTATGAAAAGTTAACCTTTGAAATAAAACTAGATTAACAACAAAACGAAAGAAGAAAATCCATTCTTGCAGCAAGACAATTAACAAGAAAGCTATGTCACGAAACTAATGAGAAGTCGATAATAATTTGAGATTCTCCTGTGCTATAACATTAGCTTAGCTTAGATCATTATCGTTCAATACTTGGTCGCGTTGTAATTGACATTTCTATTTTCTCGTCAAGTACTTTTCTTTTCTTATTCCAAGCCTTGTTTTTCCTTTTTACGAGTAATTTTTTCAGAATTATTCTGCCAGTGAACGGAAGATAACAAGCGTAATGTCTGAACGCAGCAGAAAGACAGGCGTACGGACTCCTTTGTACGTTTCTTTGTATCGATTGACTGCTCATTAGCACCAATCTAGTTCTTTGATTTACCACGAGCATCGCCATATATATACGTCACACTTCTCTTTATTTCTTTATCGCTCGGAATCCCATACCCTTTCAATCTAACCGAGCCCAAGCGACTTGGCTTCGCTTTTTCATCTTTCAGCGTCCTATCCGAAACCTTTCCGTAGGTTTGATTCATTATCGCGCTCTTGCTGAATTAGGTTACATGATTCAATTTTTTTTTTTTTTAAAGCGTAAATGTAATTCAAAACTAATCCAGCAATTAATATGTAATAGACTCTTTTATTTGTATCCATTCATTATTGTTCACTTTGTTCTTCACAATATTTGATATAAAAATAATTTTATATTTTATATGTTTCTTTGTTGTGATTAATCATATCAAAACATTTTTTGCAGGCGGAGTAGCTTAAAATAAACTCAAAATAAAATAACAATAGTGAAAGTTTTCACTATGTTTACAAAATGTTTGCAAATCGAAACATATGAGTATACGCGTACACGCATGGGAACAACGACTATTATGCGCGAATAGCCAGAAAAGAAAAGCACGCAAGTTTGCTTCTCGCTTAGATGTTTAAAGTTGTTTCTTATAAACTGCGCGGAAGGTGTAGATGAAATACAGCTTCGGTGTCCTAAGCCTATGGAATGTGACCTAGACATCCAAATTGAATTATTCCAACACACTACCTCATAGGCATAACCTTATGGGCGAATGTAGGATGGATAAAAGGCTGAGAAAAAAGTTTTGGTTGAAAGAGTGGTCCATAAGAAGTTTACACGAGGAGTCCACTAACATTTCAAAGGATAGTCAGCTAAAGAAATAAAATGAATTAACAAAAATATACTTCTTCAATATGATATTATTACTAATGATTATAGTTGTAGAAACCCACATGCTAAGGAAATGGCAGCGGTTTTTTAATGCATTTGCAGATGGTTATAGAAAATATTCCGCTAAAACTGGCCTAATTTACCTTATAGGACGCCGAAGCACCCTAAGGTTTCGCTAAAATTCGGAATTCATATATTTACTTTCAGATTGTTGAAACACTCATTGATTATTTGTTAAAATATAGTAGTCATTTCAGAAAACATAATATATTTTTATACTAAATAACAGATTTGAATTCTACATTTTGGTTAGAAAACAAATTGGAACAGCATTTATTTTGTAATTAAATTAGTAGATAAACATTTTTTAATCAATTGGGATATTGAATAATTTAATGATTATTTTATTGATTTACTCAAATTCATTTTATATCAGAGAACATTTTGAATTTTGACAGTATTCAGACCGGATATTCAACCGTCAACCAATCGCATTGCTTCTTTAAATGCTTCATAACGTCCCGTCATCTCTTTTTTAAGAGAGGATACTTATACCGAACTCATTTTCTAAATTAATCGAATAGCTTGAGGAAGCCATGTGCCAGTCCATTTGCAACAGCTTTTCATTTTGAATATTTCAAATACTAATTAATGTCAATTTTGAATAAAATTTGACGTGCTTATTTTACTTACTATATTATATAATAGATACTATATGAGTTTTAAGTTAATAGATACAATCCTTCTTAAATAATTACGATTTTCAAATCAACATGAAAAAATCTAGTCTTAAATATCTGTGTAAGATCTAAAAAGAAAATGATTCTTTGAAATGTCCAGTTCATCAACTATCGAAATCACGCTTTGGATAGTATAGAGCGCATGCGCAAGTGGCGGTTAGCAGAGGGAGAGAGACAGAGAGAAAGAGAGAGAGGGGTGGGAGAGAGAGAGGGGGAGAGAGAGAGAAATTAAAGTGATCAACCTTATTCCTTAAGTTCTAGCGTGATTTTGTGTTATAACAAACACAAAATTACATTTGCCTCTTGTATCATTTTTTATATAAAGAATCTCCCTGCTAAACAAACTCATCCAATAGATATATAAGTTCTACTTCTGCATAATATTAAACACTGATCAATCAATTTATCTTCATTAAGAACAAACAACAGTCGATTATTGTAACAAATTATTTTTGTACGCTAAACAATTGTAGCAAATAGTACTTTATCATATTTCTGGTTTTAATAATGACTACTGAACTTTTGAAAACTACTTGTGATAAAAACAGGGAAAATAGAGGTCGCGAGATTTGCAAAAATACAGAGAATGAAGTAGTGACGTTTGTGGATATACAGAGGAGGACGCAAGAGTGGAAGAGAAGTATGGAGAGAGAGGGAGAGAGATGGAGAGAGAAGGAACGAAAGAGAGAGAGAGAGAGAGAGAGAGAGAGAGAGAGAGAGAGTAGAGAGTAGAGAGAGAGAACTAGGTGCTTGTTATTTCGGTTTCGCGATAAGTGAGAGCTCTTGAGAGCATCAAATACAGCAGAGAAGTGAGCGTCATGCTCCCGTTATGATTAAGGTAATATTGCGCCCAGAGTTCGGACTACTTCGTACCATCTGATATGCTGCGCGTTGTATTCGCGTGTATACTGCCACAGCTACCATTGCCAGACTCAATGCAAAAAAGCGAAAAATAATGAACTTGGCGGAAATGCTGAAGATGGCCGGAGGGTGCTGGACTGGCAAGTGGTGGAAATCGATATTCCGCATATAATACAGACTTCTAAGGGCACTTATTAAATCGTAATACCGGGTGCTGGAAAATAATGCATTTTTCCGCTTTTCTACTCTTTTATAAGAAAGCGCCAATGAGCTTGCTCACGGTATTAAAAACAGTTCAAACAAAAACAAAAGTTTACTTGAGCTAGTTAGAAAGCAACCATATAGGTTTATTCAATTGCCATACACTTTTGTAATTTCAATGAGAATTGATATGAAAAGGGAGTCTCTGAATTGCATTATTTATATTTAAATCAATCGATTATTTATAGGACGATGTTCAGTAATACGTACAACGAAATTATTAAAGAAATGCATATTTACATACATAACTCTTTCATTTACATATTTATATACATAACTCTTTCTGTCACATCTAAGTATAAAACAAGAGATTTGCTTTTTGTTTCATGAAAATCCATCATGTGGTTGCTGAGAAAAACTACGCAAAAATTTAAAATATCATATATTGAGAAATAAGCCTTGAAAGAAACATACCATGAAACTTCAAAAGTTATCAAACCTGAGATCCCTCATTTTTTTTATTTCTTAAAATTCACTTTCCTTAATCTGTGATCTTAACCGAGTTTAACCGTATAAAATGATTAAAATATTATTATTATATTATTATTATTATTAAATATTATTATTATTAAATATTATTATTATTATTAGATATTATTATTATTATTAAATATTATTATTATTATTAAATATTATTATTATTATTAGATATTATTATTATTATTATCTTAAATATTATAATTTAAGATATTTCTAGTAACTGCGAGTGCAGCTAAATGTGTGTATTTAGAATCTTATGTCAACAGCATCGATTCAACTAAAAGGTACTGCTAACAATCTGTCCTTTTATACTTTTAAACCATCTATTATAGAGTGACTTTTTCAAATATTATGCTGAGTTAGATTATTATTGTTAACACTAATATAAATATAAAATATCCAGTCAGTGGTATTAAAAGAAAAAGAAATCCCATCTAAAATCTGGAAAAGCCAACATTTTCATGACTAAAAGTACATGAGTATATGAGAGTCGATAAGACTATTTTCTCATTTATCACTTGATTACACATATTAAATATTACATATCTATATGTTGAGTTTACATGTATCAAGATATATATCTTAAATTCAATTCTCGAGGCTTAATATACTAAAATGTGCAGGTTCATCTTCACTCTCACCGTAATACGTAAATTCTTTAAATTAAGTTTTATTCTTGCAAGTTGAATTCAATCATTTTACTTTTATCTTTTTCATAAAGATAGATATAATTTTATTTCCACCATATTGAGTATTACTGTTTTTTTACTTTTTTTTCATACATTTAATTAAATCTTGATGATGCATATTTTTAATCAGAATATCTGTATTTAATTGAATACAGTGTTTCTGTCTTAAACTCTAGCTACATTTTAAATTTAAACAAAACTGTCACTGCACTCTTATAATATTACAAATTAAAATCTTTTCAGACATATCTTAACATATAACCTGTTCCGAAATTTGTATACGAACACAACGGAATCGGATAGAGCATAAACTTCTGAACAAAAAGTTCCTTTACGAATTTTTTTAATTGATCAATATTTATAGCATTATTGTTAATTGAAGATTAACATGTAACCGCCAATGAGCGTCACCGGCGCGACCCACTGAATGTTTATTTGGAACTGTATACCTTCTCCCGCAGACTTTTCTTCCCTTTCCCTTACGATCCAGCGTAATAGCTTTTTATTTACTAATATTTCTATCAAATATCAAATATTAGCCCCGCCTACTTTCTGACCACGCACCGCGCCGGTGACGCTCATTGGCTGTTACATGTTAATCTTTAGTGAACAATAATGCTATAAACATTGATCAACCAAAAAAATTCGTAAAGGAAATTTTTGTTCAGATTTTTACGCTCTATCCGATTCCGTTGTGCTCGTGCATAAATTTCGGAACAAGTTGTATAACACATTTAATTTTCACGCCTAAATTTACTCACTTAGACAATATAATAATCAGAATCTAAGAAAACAATCTCTGAAATAATCACAATCTAAGAAAACGAACTGTTGAAATGACATATGGTTATGATCTCTGCTAATGTGAGCTATCCTGTGCAACTATGTTTACACTTCATAGCAGAAATTATACAGGTAGAAGAGGGAGTATCATGGGGAGTGTTAGTGTAGTAAACTGCTATCAAATTTTCGATCATCATATGGTCAATTTACGAAAACAGATGTGTAAAATTGTAAAAAGACAATTCCATTGAATTTTAAATTCCATAATACAGTTTATTATATTTTTATAATTAATCCCGAACTTAAACATAATAATTTTTGTAATTCTTATACTAATATGACTAATAACTATATTTTTTGATATTTTAAAACACTTTGAAGCAAATATTTTTATATTATAGTAGCCCATTAAAAAAGAGAGAATGAAAATCAAGTTTTTTGTCATTTTAAAGATATTAAGAGGGTACCATAGTCCTACCTTACCGACTCCTCTATTTCGTCTTGTAAAACAAGTACAACAAAACAACAAAATAAATATAATGAATTATCCAAAACGAAGAGTGCACTTCTCTAAGTTTTTTAATGCGCAAGATATGCCGAAACCAGAGGTCAAAATAATTAGTGGTTTTTCAGTAAAGTTTGAACAAATTTTGAGAATGATGCCATTATTTTGTTCAAACTTTACTAAAAAACCACTAATTATTTTGACCTCTGGTTTCGGCATATCGTTTGCGCATTAAAAAACTTAGAGAAGTGCACTCTTCGCTTTGGATAATTCATTGTAATTATTTTTTTACAGGACGAAATAGAGGAGTCGGTAAGGTAGGACTATGGTACCCCCTTTTAAGCCCTTTCAGCCAAATCGTTATATCGTCTCAAAATTTTTTCATTTTTGATCTGAACTATTTTTTTGGCTTTAGAATAACATGTATAATTAAAAAATTCAGTAAAAAAAATTAAATTTTTTGAAAATTTTCAGGTATCAGACCACCTTATTTTATGAGCTTAGATTATCAGGAATTATTTCCTTTATTTCTTTTGTATTCAACAATTTTCTGTAAAGTCAAAACTCGTAGGGTAATAGCCAAAAACCGACTTCTTTAAACGACATTCTTAGCTGTTATTTCGAAAAATATTGCTCACAAAAGAAAATGTTTAATATAAATAAGTTGTATTTTAATTATTTTTAGTAAATGCATGTGTGAAATTCATACTAAAAGTGAATTTTCGATGCATTACGCTCAAAAATCAAGTTTTTTCAAAATTTTAATTGTGCTCACAAATTTTTCGAATCATTTCTAAAGTAGGATTCGCTTAATGTTTCGATATGATAATATGAATACAAGGTTTCGTACATACGTACAGACATACATACATCATAGAGAACACTTAAAATGGACTCATTTTCGGTGGAAAAGAATTTTTATACAATAGATTATTGATTTTTTAAGTGTTATAGTTTTCGCTTTAGTGAAAATATAAGGCTCTCCCGAGAATCGGTTGTGCCTAAAAATGAAGCGGTTGAGTTGCAACCATCTTACGCGCGAGCCAAGTTGTAACTTTGTCGAGTTGTAATCTTCTTACGCGTTGCGTCAAGTTGTAACCTTCTTACACGCCGATCCGAGTTGTAACCTTTTTACGCGCCAAGCCGAGAGTTTCTGCCTTTTCACACACAGAAAATGTATGTGTATTCTTACTGGTAATATGATAATGTTTTAAGACCATATCAATTGTTTATTTATTCTCAGTATGCATCAGACGTAATTGAGTATTTTCAATAGAATGGTAATTTTTGTAACACTCGAACTATATTGCGGTATTTGAAAATCTATCGTTTGTGTATTATTCCTTGCTTTAATCATAAATAATAGTTTTATTTTGTATCGAAATAGTATATTACGATACAAGTGCGGGAAAGTAGATTTTCGGATGGAAATACAGACGAGACGAGAATCTCTTTCCCGAACATGTATCGTACGACACTTTTTGATACGACGTGTGGAAAGCTTGATTTTGAGCACTCGCTCTTCGCCGAGCGTGTGGGAAAACGTACTTTTTGCACGGAGTATCGAAAATAAACTAATACAGTGTTTTGGTTCGCATTTAAAAATACTGACTAATGAATTAACACGGGAACTGGATCTATTGTTTTCTGTGACAGTTTATTTGAATAATGTAATATTATTGTCCCTGGTAGAAACGTTCACGATGCGTTGGTTAATTATTGGTTAATTTTGGAGATAAAAACGTCACACTATCATTATTTTATTGTTAAAGATAAATATTTAATTTTTGTTCATAAAATCACATTCCATTGTCAATATTTGACTATGTGATTATAATTTTCGATACTTTGAATAATGTTTAAAAATTTATTTAGATCGAAAATGCTTCCATTTGATTAGCATGTAAACCAACGAAAATGGTTCTACCAGGGGTGTAATGGTTGAAATACTATATTTAAATATTTATATATGATAAATTTATTATGGTAATTAGTCAAATGTAAAACAAACATAAAACACTGTTTTATTTGCTTTAGTGAAATGCTTAATGAAATTTTAATAAAGTCTTGTTGTATTAAAATCTACTAAAAATTCATTTAATAAAATAAACTGGGATACATGCATCGTCATAAATAAAAATATACACAGCGGAATCGCCGCAGGGCAATATACCTTTTTAACTTTAGATCATTCAAATTTACCGATGCGAGTCAAATCAACACGGACGAACTACCCGATAAAAATACGGTGCGATTTTTTTATTCATTTTTAATTTTGTAAACGGCACGCACCAATGCTTGATACATACGTACGTGAACTAAAAAAAAGGAAAAATCGACCCAACAAGATCCGATTACCCGGCGAAGTTTCCGATTAAAGTATCCGATGACAGAATCTCCAGTCAAATCGGCACCGCTATGATTCTTGCACAGCTGTAGTGGGTGTACTACGCGCGTGTAAAAATCTAATAACTTAAAGCCAACCTAATTGGACCGTTAGTGTCTGGTACGGATACTTATGACATTGGTGGCGGCTTCCAGCCGCCAACTCTATTTTTACGATATTGCAAGTCTCATAAGGGAGGCAAAAGCATGCGGCAAAGGTAACCTGATACCACCGCACCACCTTGAAATAAGAGAATCTTGTTAACGATATATATTCCGTAGTAAATATATTGTTCGAAAAAATAAGTTGTTGTAGACGAGTAGAGTGTATCGGTGAAATGCTCTGTTCCTCTTCGGATATCCTCGTAGTAGAATTTATGCTACGAAAATGATTTTGTGGTGGTACGAGAGACCTTATTGAATAACTAATTAATGCTAATTTGACCTAGAGAAATATAGCCGTTAATGTACCTCAATAGTATTCGTAGGTAAATATTGATTTTTTCAGTTCTCTCTGATTTATAAAACAATTTTCATATACCCTTCTTAAAGAAAACCTGTACTTCTGTTGCTGATGCTAGTTTCTAATGAGATATTAAAAGTTCAAATTTGTAAAGTTATTTGTCAGTATTTACAAATTACTCTGAATTTTTAATTGAATATCAGTAAAATTGATAGAAAATTAAATAATGATGGCTCACAAAGAACGTAAAATTTTAGCTAGCTCAGACAGCGGCCCATGTATGGAAACATTGAGAATCTTCAACCGTAACTTTTACTTAACGCTCGTTACGAACGCTTTTTACTTAATTTATAACCAAAAAAATTTTAACAAGCTACATGCTAACATTTACACAGGCACAGAGATGCGGTAGTGAGCAGGCGGGCACTAGCGTCGCATGCGACACCTAGTTTCTCGTGACAAGATAAGAAGCACTGAAAAAGCGACCCTTTGAACTGCTGTTCTACGTTACCAGCGTTTACCCTTTTTCCTTCGGGCGCATACTCGCCAATGTCTTAACCAAGGCAAAAGTTATGAACCAGCAAATAACGTTGCCATGCGCAACATGCGAACCGATGCGGAAAGTCTTATGACTGAAAATGAATTTCCCCGCTCGCTCACTTGCTAACGTCGAGAAGTTGGGGTTGTCCTGCTTAAAAGTACCGCAATAAGTCTCCCGAACTACCACTATCAATTTCAAAGCCAGAGAAATCTGATGTGCAGGCGTGTTTTTCTTCACTCTACGTACAAACTGGCATTCTGGTAAGCTCTTCCGGAAATTGTACCTGGGACACAAATTACTTTACCGCTGCAAACCACTCGTCGTGTTCGTTAGGGCCATGCTACACTGAACATTTGGCTGTCGGGCCAATATGTATTTTTTGTAGCTGTGTCCCGATACATTCTGGTTCCGCAAGCTGCATGAATGAACGAAAAAAGAAGCGACTCATAATAAAACAATGGACAATCCATCAGGCGCCTGTGCGCACTCGTGTGTATCCGCGTACAGCTGAATTTCCATCAGATTGCTGTTGCAGCAGAAGCTCCGCAAACGCGCGACTGGTGTCGTTCTGACCTATGATTAACGCAAACTCCACGCGTGGAGCTGGTTTCAACGAAATCAGGCGTTCTCTTCATAGCCCCAACCCGTCTCTTTCTCTCTAATTCGCTCTCGCGTGTATACTGCGCGCGCTTGCACATATCGACTGCGCGTCCTTCTTGTTCGCTCGTCCGTGGCCCCATGCGCGCTTCGGGGGAGCTTTGCTGACTGGATCCTCTCGGAATTATAGAGGGTGAAGGTGGGGGGTGGAGGGAGGGAGGAGTACGACCGCACGTGGAGGCGTAATTTACAAGCATCGACACGAAACGAATGAAAGCAAAAATAAATTGGCGTTACGGATCGCGGATCTTTTACAATGTAGCTATGCGCTGGATCAATCAACGAAGCCCAATGTATATATACGTACAGGAACTTGGTGGAATCCTCGCTAGGCCTACTGTTCCATGGAAACGAGTTGTGAATGATCTCTTTTGGGTGGCAAGTAAATATAGAGATTCGTAGTTAACTACAGAGACCGAAAATTATATTTAGAATAATATCGATTGAATATGTGTGTGTGTGTATGTGTACGTATATGCGACAAAGAAAATGTTCTACAAGGAAAAATTACAAAGCTTCCTCTATGAGGAAGCAAATTTTATAGTCAATCTAATTGTTTATAGCATCCGCTAAATCAACTGATCATTATATTAAATAAAGTTTTTACTATGTTTAAAAAGTTGAAAGTTTATGAAAAAAGGAGAATCTCCTTTTCAAAAAATATAACCATCTGATAAGTCTTTTCAAAATGTAGAAACTCGGATTCGAAAAAGTAGAAACTACGTTTGTTTTAAAACTGTTATAATGAATACGACTATATAAAAATTCCAGGTTAATCAAAATTTGTTTTAATTGAAATCTATTAACATGATGGATCAGCAGTTTTTTATTCCTTCTAGACGAAGCTATGTAATAGTAAAAAGAAAACCCATAAAACGAGTTACAAATGTTATTTAGCACATTTAAAATCGAAATACATTATTATCTACGGGGCTTTACCATACAGAGCTTATTTTTATTAATTTCTTTTTACAAAATGAGGGTCAATATTCCTTTTTCGTAAAAGCCGATTTGTATAATGATTTTTCGTAATGACATTTATAATAATATTTGAATTTACAAAATTATATTTTTTTATTTTGTTTCAATTTATTCTTGACCCGTAATAGCCCAGGCGGCCAAAACATTCCATTCAATTTACCAAGCTTCAGTTTATTAATAGCTATTCTTGTAAATAAAGTTTCTGTTGTTTTTTTTTAATAATATGGCTCATTATTTAAGTCTCGGGAATCGAGTGGTACGTTTTGGTTGATCAAGCATGATTTTACTCCTCTTAAGGGTAAAAGGTTGCATATCAAAAGTAACTTCAAAATCATTCATCTGATTCTAGGGAAGATCCAGTTTCAATTCCAGAAAGATCCATCGAAAAATATAAAAATGACAAAAAAATTATTTTTTTGTGTATGTACAATACCTGCATTTCCTAAAACTAATTAAAACACACCTTTTCATGTGGATCATTTTTTTCTACAAATAATATTAGCCAATTTAAAAGCGAAATACAGCTAAAAACATAGAAATGAATGATTTTTGGCAATAATCGTACAGGATTTCAATTTACACAAAAATTTTAGAAACAAAAATTCTAGATAACAATAAACTTTTTATTGTTTGTAGATTGTTGTTTGTACTTTTTATTCTAAGCGTTGTAACACTTTGAAGTGTTGTAATTTTCGCTCTGGAAAAATATAAGATTATATTGAGAAGTGCGGTCGTGCCTATAATGTTAAAACGAAGTTTTTACACAGGCCCCCTAACTTTTTACTCTTTTCCAAAAAGTGATCATTAGACTTATGAAGAGCCACCGCCGCATTTGACTCTTCCAAGAGACGCCGCGAATACTTATATAAAGAAAACTGTTGCAGGAGAGTATAACGCGCATTGACCGTTAGAGTTTGTATTTTACGTCACCTTTGAAAATCTCTACCGCACATTTGGAAGTAAACTTCTTGCGTCACACACGAGCGGCATTCGAAAGAAGTTTGCCCACGAGGCGTAAATTTAATTATTTATAAACGAGTAAACTACAATCAATACTATCACTTAGAAAATAAAAATATAAAATTAAAAAAAGTATTATTGCTAAATGGGAAACTTATGACAGCGTTAATTGAAAATTAACGTCTGTCTAAAATGAAGTTATACTATTTTTATTTGGGATAAGGACGAACTTAATCATTTTAATAACTTTCCCATTTAGTAAGCAGACACACTTTTTTCTAACTGTAGTATTTTTATATACTTTAAATGACAGGATACATTTTACAGGTTGTACTTTTCAAACTAAATAAGGACGTTATGGGCATCCTCTTTGTTTTATATACTCTATATGTATAAAAACAATACATTGAAGAAAGCGACACTGAGGCTTTTCACACAGCTCTGAGGAACAGATATAAAGAACAAGAACAACACGGGTTAATATATCTATATATATATATATATATATATATATATATATATATATATATGTGTGCGGAAC
>JAYJLV010064719.1:0-16746 GCA_036873485.1 Torymus texanus
CTTTTGGAAGCATATTATGTATATATATATATATATATATATATATATATATATATATATCACGAGATTTATTTGTTGATAAGCTGGAGAGCATGTACGTCATTGGCAAGATGATCAAGTTTTTTTTTCTACGATTAGGATTCTGCCGATTCTTTTAATGTGACGGATTTTTTTTACGCTTTGACGTCATACTATAGACGATATTTTAAGAAATTTAAGTCAAATAGTGACTAATTGGATTTTTTTTCGCAATTCCACTTTGTAACAAGCCAAATGTATGCATAATTTCATATATATAAAGGTTTATTCAACTTGGCAACTTTCTATATACTTGAAGTTTCGCGATATTTTTGAAGTGCAGGAAACACGCAGCGAGGTTTACTTCGTAACTTGTCGCGGGGTCAGTGTTTTCGCATCAATGCTAAATGTTATAAGTATATCCACGCATGAATTTCCATGGATATTCTATTGCAAAACGTTATATTTAAAGGCCTAGAAACACCGAGTTTAAATCATTTTTTTCTATCACGTCGCACATCTTAGCTCGCGACAGGGTAGCATCAACAGCTTAACAGGAGAGACAACTATACACTTATCCGGATGTTGGATGCATGCTCGATTACGATAATCAAGGTCTTCATTAAGGACTTAATTGCTACTGCGCTCTCCTACTGCTCCGCTCATGCATGCAAAAAGGAGTACACGGGTTATAAAAGCATCGATAATTACATAAAAGTAAAAGTTCCTCCGGAGAATCTTACATATATATATATATATATAATTCACCGCGAATCTTTGCGAAAGAGGCGAGTACACGCGGAAAAAGGAAAAACAGAGCGCATCGAAATTTATATCATAAACAGTATACTTAATTACGGCGCGCGTGTGTATGACGTTGTGCGAGAGATTTATATCGACTAATGAGTCGAGGCAAGCCTTATTACACGCGTCGTCGTCGTTGTGGAAAGTACATACACTCTGCTCTTTTTTTATCAGATCATTCACACTAATTCAATGTTACGGTCGCTTGGAAAACAAGCCTCATCAGTGCGGTAAATGTTTTCGGCGTTTACTTTATCATCCTGATGCGCGCTGCCGATGAAGAAACGAAAGCGCGCGCGCGCGCACACACACACACCTCTGTAATTAAGAGGCCGAAAAATCATGAGAATCCGCTCGTTAAAAGCACCGCTGCGGACCACCAATGGAGCGATAATTCCATTTCGCGGACACGCCTATGCTGAAGCGCATCTGTGACACGCCTTTGCAAGTTGATGCCCTTATTCATTGAATCTTTCAATCGTTTCTTTGTATGTGTATTATATATGTGTGTGTATATATATATACGTGTTTGGGGTCGCGTACAATTAAAATTACGAGAGATGCTCGGTAACTGTGAGCTGTCAAGTTGCACGTTGGGAGATGCGCAAAACTGCAGTCTCTCGTCCGGTTTCTCTTTTTCCGCGAGTGTCGAGAGACTCAGGAGATGAGACATCCTTGCGACGCGTTGGTTTTACCGTTCGCTTATGGGGAGCGGTTGGAGAGGTTGAAATATTAAGGACGACGCGCATCCGCGATGAGATTGTAATGAAAAAAATTACGCGGGTAATTTGCTGGGACAGATTTGACTCGCCTTCTTTTTTTTTTTTTTTTCGTGAAAGTCACGGGTTTTAAATCGCGTTTTATCTTTGCTCGTTTCTTTGCGCAGCCATTCATTTACTTTCTTTTGAAGTCTGAATTTTAGATGCACTTTTTGCATTTTAGGATATGAAAATTGAGGAACTGTAAAAAAAAATCCATAAAGTAAGGAATAGCTCTGGTAATTGTTGCGTAAGGATTTATACCGTGCAAACAATAACTTATATACGTGAAAAACTTACGTATAGAAAGTATTACGAAACATTTATATGATGATCGTTTTAAGGAGTAAAATCTTTTTGATAAAGTGCTATCACATTGGTCACGGATAATCTATGTTGTCGAGTATATTTTTCATGTGCTTCATTATTTAAATATTATGTAGTCGTGACATTTTATACCCCAGTATTTAAATTACAATTTTTCATATACCCGCATCATGGGAAGCACTTTTTTTTTAACTTTCAGATCACATATAAGCTTATAAATCTGTATTAAAAAGGGATACTCTGCAAATCTTATACATTTTCTGTAACGTTTTTAATTATTTGCATGAATAATTTCATTTGCAAGTTTATTAAATGCAATAGATTGCATTCAAAAGCTTACTGCTCATCGGATCGCTTAATTTATGGCGATGATAAAATTTACATTTTTATCGATTCACGCGCTGGAATCCCAACGAAGAATGTTATAAATATGATGAGATTTATTCCAATGATTCATACGATTGCGCAAAAAAGGTAATCGCCGGAGATGAAGTATATTAATTACCGCACACAAAGGCTCCACTATACATTTAAAGGTTTCCCATAGCCAAGTTTATTATCAATTCCATATACAGAAACATAATAGTATTTACAATTTTTAAATTCTAAATTACTTGACCCACAATTCTTTATCGGAAATCAATCTCAATCTTGATAAAACGTATTATTTATTAAAATTGTTTATATTTAAACGTTTGTTATCACCTAACATCTACGGAATTATCCTGACCACTGAGAAACATTCATCTCGAATTCATCTTAAAACTTACAATAATTATTCGTCGATATTCTCAACCACCTGATAAAAAACTTATCTCAGCCAAAAAAAAACAAGCTTTTTTAGTTTAACTAAATTTCCTTTAACTAAAACCAGACTTATTCACAATCCACAACCAAACAGACGCTAATAAACCCCACCACCAAACCTCTAACCTCGCCACCCGTTAAAAACCCCTCTATACACCTCTACACACATTCGCGCGCGCCTCCGCGTCGCCTCGTCGCTGCTCTCTCTTCCTCTCCTCTGACCAACAAGTCACGCAAGCGTTCGCGACTGATCTCCATTCCTCCTCTCTTCTCTCTCTCTCTCTCTTTCGCCTCTAACCCACACACATACGGCTATGCAGCAGCAGCAGCAGCAGCAGGAGTAACAGCAGCTCTCG
This sequence comes from Torymus texanus, assembly GCA_036873485.1. NCBI lineage: Eukaryota > Metazoa > Arthropoda > Insecta > Hymenoptera > Torymidae > Torymus > Torymus texanus. The sequence continues at coordinate 3,071 of JAYJLV010064719.1, forward strand.
CACCTACATCCTCTCTCGTTGCACTCGCTATATACTCGGCCAGGGTGAGAGGAAGGGGCGTTCGTACGTTCGTTCGCGATCGGATCGCGCGCACACAGCTCTCGAGAGATGGTGTCTATGCACAGCGAGCGCACGCGCGCGCGGCGAACGCGGTGAAAGTGAGCGCATTCCATGGCCACTGCGCTCGCGACCACGCCCGACCAACACACGGACGCCTGCATCTCCGCGTGGCACGTTGCGGTCCAGCACACGATCACCGATCGCGCTGCTGCTGCTGCTGCTGTTGCTCGCCTCTCTCTATACCTATGTGTCTGTATGTGTGTGTGTGTGTGTAGGTATATAGACGTTGCTATAGTGTATAGCGCACACTTTTCCTATTCGCCAACCGAGAGAGAAAAGAGCGGCAACGACCGTCGAGGCCGCGCTTCGCGTTTTCACTCCAGGAAGAAATCCGGAGAGGTATTTTTTTATCGTATACGAAGAACCATGAGTGTGTATATGTATGTATGTATATGTGTGTTGTATGTATATACGAGAGAGGAGTGGACTTAAAATCTTGGTCTAATCTCTCGATCGCCGTGCGCGGACTGATTAATGAAACGCGAGAGGGAGAGCTGCGTCCCGTCGCGCGACCGTCCACTACTATATGCGCTGTGTGTATTATATATATAGCTATACACGAGCGATATCGAGAGCGTATAGGTCATCGCGCGATGTAGAAAGGACGTTGCCAAAAAATGATGATCATAGAGAAGAGGATATCTATATATATACACGTGATGATTATGCGGTACCGTTAGCTGCGATCGAATTGTTTCCTGCCTGTAGATATTTTGATTTATGCGTTACTAATCGCACGAAATTGGTAATTTGAAGCCGTAGAGATACGTTATCGCGCTGTATGATTGGTCGATGTATGTGATGTTTGGACAGAAAATTGAATATTAGAAAAAAAATGTATAGATGGCTGGTACACGGTGATTAATCTTGACACTTTCCGAAATCTATCAAGCTGTATCAATGTCAGTTATATGTATGGTACATTTGATTCTAGTATTAATGTAACGAAGCAAAAATCATTCGCGTGTGCTAAAAATAAATGAATGCGTACATATATATTTTTCAATGAATAATAAAACATGTAATACACGTAGCATTAACGCAATATCAGTTTCATTTCATGAATGAACTTTTGATTTTCCTTTCATTAAAATACTTCGAAATACCACACTAGCAAATAAGATAAACCAATTGTCGTAACTTCACGTATATTATATGTATAAAATCATTCCAACAATTCAACTTATTTCATAACAGTACGCTATACAAACTAAGCAAACTACTACCTACATCACAATATATATATATACATATAGCAGTCCGCCTCGCTTCTTGACCTCGCCCAACCTCGCCCCATCAGCCACCAATAAACCGAATTAGGATAACGACCACCACACATATACACACACACACACATACACATACATACATAGCCTCATCACCTCAAGTTTTTGCCTCGGTTTTACGGATCGCCTGCAGGATCCCACATAATAACGGGCTGCAGCAACAGCAGCACCAGCCACTACTTGCTCTTGTATGTGTGTATGTGTGTGTGTGCGCGCGCGCATAAAATAGCATGTGCTAAAACGCCGGCTGCGCTCGCGCGTCGTTACGTAACCCCCGCCGCGGACGAGGAATTTAAGAAGTTAAGTGCCCGCCTCTCTCGCGCTCTCGGAATGTCCAGTTGCCCCGCATCGCGAGCGAATTGAGAAGTATAATGAGGTCCTGGTTGTGGAGAATAAGGACCAAGGTATTATCTCGTCGCCGAAGGATACATACAGAGAGAGGATTGGGAATAGTAAATGATTTGGAATAGTTGAATATTGCTGCTGTTGGTATATGCTGAATGGATGCGACTCGTCATAATTATCTTGAAGGTGGAGGAGGAGGAAGAGCGATCATTGTTTATTCTGCGGAAGAATAGAGAAAATCGCCCGGAAGTAATCACTACGGGGATGGGGGGAGAAAGAATTATACGACTGTCGGACGGATTTTAGAAAGCGCGAGTAGGAGATTGCACTGCGAATGTCAATAAATGCTTCGTAAAAGATCGTCGTCGTTTTTTTTTCTTTCGCTCCTGCTGCTGCCGCGATATTTAGTACTACTCGATAAATGAATCATCGCGCGTGCACACTGCGCGCACAGGCATTCGATAATAAATATCGCTAACGTATTTATGCTCTTTATGATACTTAATGGACTCTTTAGAGGGGCAATAAAACGGCTTGGATTTGAAAAATTTCATAGTATAAAGCGTCGTAAAAACGTTTTCACGTAAAGTGTGTACATATATATATATAAGTGTATTATATATGTGGAAGAAAAAAACACACGGCGAACTATCAAGGGGGCCTTGTACTCCGATCTTATGTAATTTTATCGTACCTAATAAACTTATAAATGTTTAATAAGTATAATAACTCTGCGATCGTCAATACCTCTAATCCAAGAATAATACAACAACCTCGTAAAAATTTCTCTCATTCCCATATATGTATATACTACTGCAAGTAGCTTATATATATATATATATATAGAGAGAGAGAAATTACAACGCACGCAGGAAATAATATAATTGACAAATTAGCACCAATAATCACACGCGACTATATACAACGATTTCAATACCATAATTGATTAACGACATCAGCATCAATTACCGATAAAATAAATCAAACGAAAATCCTACTTACAAGCAATTCCCAAACCTTATATACATCTATCTATACACAGTCTCGACCTAACCCCACACATATACTTATGCATTCTCCGCATCGCCAGCATTCCATCGCAATCTTGCACTCTCTCGTACATACAAAGATCTTTTTCTCTCTCTCTCTCTCTCTCTCGCGAATCCATCTCGTTTGACGAGATCGTCTCGACCGAGCGTGTGCGCGCGCGCTTATGTAATTTATCAGCTCCTAAACGGCAAAGCGTTCGTTAGGAGGCTCCGAGTTTAGCGATTCCCGGCAAAACGTCACATAATTCAGTCTGAGCTCGCGCGCACGCTGTATCTCTCGTGAGGGCAAAAAAAAAGTCGGGCGAACAATTAACACGTATCTCGGTCGTGAGAATGCGCCTAATCGCTCGAGTTAACAGTGTATATATATATACACATTGACTGAGGGGTATATGTATATATGTATACCTATATAGGCATCCCATCCTAAGCATCGCGAGTGCGCAGGACGTTACGTAAGGATCGCCTAACATGCATCCGCTCCCATGTATTAAATAAACATAAGGCACAAAGCTTCTGCTTCTATACTACCTACTACTGCATCAGTGCTTCATCTCTCTCTCTCTCTCTCTCTCTCTCTCTCTTTACGTGTTCTTATGCGATGCGCTGCATTGGGGGAGCGTGTGAACGTCGCGTTGTCCTTTAAAGGTGAAATGAAGAGTACCAATGCCACGCCGTAACCCCGGTAGCATATATATATATCCAACGAGTTACGCGCTGTTGCTACTACTGTACGGTAGTTGCTACACTATGCGACACCACCAGCAGCAACCTCTTCTGGATCATCGCGATAAAGACACGTCGCGAGACATTGCCTATATAATATACCTTTGCGTTCGCATAGGTTGCCTTACCTTCATTCTTCTCTCGCGACTTATCTGCATCTCCTTCGTCCACCCGTGTATCTATATACCTATACATATACGTAGATCTCGAGTTACGTGTATAGGTAAGCGTGCGATCCGTGAAAATGTATCGGCTCGCGGATTCCCGCGCGCGTATAGAGAGAGAGAGCAATAATAGCTCGCGTTCGATCGCAAGTCGATGCGCCGCGTATATAGCAGCTCATAATGGATTATGTAACGCGCGCGTGTAACACACATGTGAACCTATCGCACACGCGCACGCGAGATGATACGAAAATGTATTATACGCGCTCGCCTGCCGTGCGAGTGCGCGTCGCTCTCATGAATGGAAATGAGCGCGCGGCCGCTTATGTATATATGCGTGGATGTGCATGCAGCGTATGCATATACATTGTGAACGAGCGAGTGGTACACGTGCGTTAATGTATAGCGAGTATATACCGCTGCAATAGACGTAAGAGTGCTGTGTGTGTGTGTGTGTATATAGGTATATATGCGTGTATTGTGTGTATGTATGTAGAGGTGTATGAGTGCGGACTCGCGTTGGAGGGCTTCAGTCAAATCAAAATATGAACGGAGATGGGTTTCTAATTGCATCTTGTTAACTGATGCGGTTGCAGTGCGCTTGTCTTCTTAGTGCTATATCAATTATTGCGTACAAATTGGATTATTTAAATATTCGTATAATTTATTAACGATGATTTGTTGTTAAAAGTCGTTATAGAAGTGTTTATTGAATTATTATTTATTCTTTGCTATGGCTTGTACTTTCAATTCAAATGATATGGTAATTGAGTAAAGCATGTGTTTAATTATCATTTGCTACTGAAAATTAATAATTTTGAATTTATTTACTGATTAGTGTTTGCTACTGTTGCCAAGAGATGAATAATGTTATTATTTTTCTATACGCCACAATAACAAACTTAATTTAAAGTGTGACCATAATATAAGAATACATCTATTTAAAAGAAATGTATATCTCCTTTAAAACTACGTCAAGAATTACGTCAAAACATGTCCGTATCCGTCGATTAAATTACAAACATTTGAATCTTCACATTTAAATTTACATCCTGCAAATAAAATTATCCAAAATTTTGGATTAATTTGTTTCAGTGCTGATCAACCTCAGACTTCCAGAAACTCACTAAAATAAAATCCCATTTTCCTATAAAAATCAAACCCAAGAAGATAAAAAAAAAGCACTGGTGTAGTATCCTACCCTCTCGCGTCGACGTTCTTCGAAAAGGCCGTACATCGCTAGACAATAAACGTCTAAGACAGCACGAAGAGACAGCGCACACTTATATATAAATATACTATATATAACCTATGTAGACAGCTTACATAAAAGCTTAGCTCGGCGTGGTGCAGTAGCAGTGGGGGCGGCTCGCCCGGTAGCGCCTCTTCTCGGGCGCGCGCGCTCGGGCTTCCTCTTCTCCGCGCGATCGATCTATCGGCGCATTAATCTCCTTAACGGCGCGCAGACGCGAGCTCTGTATATATATACACATATATATAGCGAGAAAGAAAGTATATGTATATATATAAGTGTATCTATATATACACAGAGCGAATACATCATAGATTGGTGCAGTTTTGCCCTGTTGCGCGATCCTCCCTTTATCGCGGCGCGATCATCGTCTATAAGCAAGTATATAGAAACCGAGCATCTATTGGAAGAGTATATATATATAGAGAATGTGTGTGTGTGTATATATATATATATATATATATATATATATACGACGACGACAAGGATATTCTGCTTTTCCCACATTAGATTTCTCGTGCGTCCGCCTTGATTTATGCTTTTCCCACAACGCAGACGCTGCGGCGGCAGCCAAGTAGTAATAGTAGTAGTAGTAGTCCCATACGGTTTGCAATGCACCTCTCGATAGCTCTAGTCAGAGTCAGAGTCTCTCTCTCTCTCTCTCTCTCTCTCTCTCTCTCTTTCTCTCTCTCTCTCTCTCTCTGTTGCTCATCGATGTGTGCACCGTGTGTTCTGTTCTCTCGTATCCCTCCTCCGCGGTTACGTACACGCGCATACGTATATACATATATATAGTATATATATACCGTGCACATGCACACGTATACATATACATATATATAGAGACTCCACGTGTCTGTCTGTCTGGCTGTCGATCGCTCTCTGTCTCCCACATATGCGCGCATGTGTGCGGGAGAAGGCGTTTTGTTTACGTGCGCGCGCCCGTAACGATGAGAGGCGGAGGTGGAGGAGGAGGAGGAGGAGGAGGAGGAGGCTGCAAACGATAGGATCGCGTCGAGCTCGCAAGCAATGAGAATGAGCAGACGCGCGCATAGCTATTCCTTACGCGATTACACACGTAACTATATAGACGAATGCGAGCGAACGAGAACCGAGGATGGCGTTTATTGCCGACATTGTTAAAACGCCGGCGCGCAAGAGAAATGCCCTCGCTGTGTGAAAATGCCTATGGAGATAATAAAGTGTCTATGCGCTGCTAGAGAGAGAGAGAGAGAAAGAGAGAGAGAGAGAGAGAAAGAGGATTATCGTGAACGCGTAGCTATTACGCGAGGAAGGAAAATGGGAAATTCATTCTGCGCTTCGTTGCTGACTGGTGTGTAATACTACTGTAGTGCTATACGTATGGATGCACTTTTGTTTGTTGGGCTGGTATTTCCGTTTCGCGTAATATTAGGTTTTTATGGATAAAGTGAAGTATTTGTAGATAACAATGGTTTACTCGTAGAGGATTTGCGATTCATTCTAATTGATATTATGATGTTAGAAGTTTCATGGGTAGGCATTATGTGTTTAAATGACAAGGGCTATAGCGTACATTTTCATCTCGATTGTGTAATCATTTATTTTACGTATTGTAATATTTATTTGTCATTATACAGTCTAACTTCCTGTTTCCTATCGTATTAGTAATGTTAAGAATTAACGTATGACAAAACTCAAATGTATTTGGACAAGGTTTTTTAATCATGTATAACATTAATCAATGTTATTTTTAAATGAACTTAAAGATCAATATTACTTTGCATTTAATTATTACTATATTAAGACACTCAACATTAATTAACACTTAACTGCATTACAGTAACCAACAACAAGTTTGTCCATAGATCTGTCCCAAAAGCTGAGCTACAATAAAACCAAAATTCTTTTTTTATTTATAATTGCTTTATAGATTAATCAATAAGATATATATACGTTCGCGTAAATAAGTTTTTAACCAATATATTGTCATTATTATGGGCAATATATCGTTAATATATATATATATATATATATATATATATATACGGTACCAGAGCTTAATATCGGCTATACTATTTTTCATATAACAGACACACAACGCATGGTACCCATTCATAAAAGTAAATCTTTTTGTATGTTTATTTTTAATACGGGAAACCTAGCAATAAAAGCAATGTACATAAGTTGTACACCACGTATATGACTTAGCGTAATTTTTGTTACAGTTTAAAAAAGCAATTGACAAAGCTATAAAGTTCTTATTGACACTAAATTTTTTTACAGGAAAAACCAAACGTGTTTATTACACGGATTACAAAAAATTACGATCTCATACACATATTTTACGCTCTTGACAGAGAAACAGTGTATTCATGCTTTTTTATGGGCCAACACCCACACCCACTTAACATAAACAGCCATTTTTCCCTAGCACTTCACATTACACAAATCATGTAATAAGATTACGGGTATCTATGCAAATGTCGAAAGGAGGATGATTGTTTCACCATCGCAGTTCTCACCTTCGCGGGAATCGTATATGCATAATTTTTCATCAAAACTTCACGAACTTTGACAAACGCTAGGTAATAATTTCAAATTCTGATATATCCCCTCAGAGCAAATAATAAGAGAAAAACCATGTTCGTTTATAAACTACATCTCGCCATGGAAATCATTGTACTATTCTGGTACAAGTGGAAGAGGTCGTGTGTTGTAAGACAAAGCCACATACACGTGTATAAAGAGGTATGCGTGCTTGTGCGCTCTCGTATTATTCAATCAACATTATCCGCTTTTCTCGTAACTTTCTACCAGTGATAAGGAGATCGACATTTTTCAAAACTCACTCATTTCCCTTAACCTTACTCCGAACAATGGTATGAATTACAAGCACTCGCATAGCTTTTCCCCTCAGGTCAGTAATCCCACACCCTGCTAGCCGCAGCTCGGACGTCGCTCTCTTACAAGATATATATACGTACAAACGCATACATACATATACTCGCTATACTATAGTGAGGTGATTAGCAAATATGAAAATATTCGCTACCACATCTGACTCACTGAAATTAGCTCTTTGTATGGTAGCAAATGAGGGGCGGGAGAAAAAGAGAGTAATGAGTCAGAGATTTTTAGCTCGCGCAATGACCCGTAATTGCCTCGAATCAGCTATTCCGATTAATCTGTCGTATGCTAGCTTGAAAAATACACCACGCGGACTTATCGCCCTCGCCCTCCGCTCTGCTGCACCGACCACACGGCCAATGAATTACACAGTTTGCGCAAGTGCATATATATATATATATATATATATACGCTCGCTATCTCTCAGCCTGTGCGATTGAGTCGTACACCATACTACTGAATTCCGGCTGATAGCTCGAGGTCGTTCGCAAAACGAGAGTGTAACGCTCTTTTCGTTCTGTATATATATATTGTACATAGCAGCGTGTTGAATCGCGGAATAATACGGGGCGCGTGCCGCGTAACGTCTCGTGGTTTTACACCGTAAAAGAGAGAGAGAGAGAGAGAGAGAGAGAGAGAGAGAGAGAGAGAGAGAGAGAGAGAGTCTGTGTTATAGGTATAGACGATGACAGAAAGAAAGCCGCGCGTACACGCGCCGAGCGACTTTCATAAGCGCGATCGGCTTATTAATCATTGTATCGACGAGCGCGTATATATATAGTGCATGTATATGTGTGTATATATACGTAGGTCTATAATACATTTTTGTTGGGGAGCACGCGCGCCTCGATTTCTATCGGGCGGGACATGAAAAACGGGACCGCCCGATAAAATTGTTCCTGCACGCGCGCACTCGGGAGATCGGCATGGCGATAGAAGCCGGTCTCTAATACGAGCACACGCGGATGACGAGATCCCAACTGCGCGTTGCGCGACGCGATATATAGTGGTAACAATCGATGAGCTCGCGCTGACTAGGACCTTTTCACTCGCTCTCGTGCGGTGTATCCTTCTTATTAAGTTTTTTTGTTTGCTGGTACAGTGTGTAGTTTCACGTTGTTTCGTGTTTTTTTTTTTCAGCGAGAGAGGGAGAAGGGCGATTACGGCGTTAGAAATTCGGTAGTGGAGATTGAGATCGATCGATGCGCGTATATATATATATGGGTTTGATTGGAGATATGAGAGTTATATATCGAAGTGATCGGTAAGGTTTGGCCTGATTAACACCTAATAATGATGGATGTAATATTGGGTCATTGTGATGGCGAATCATTGTGGATAAGAAACTACTGTGTCGAATATTTGTTAATGAACCGGTTTCAATTAGAAAAAATTAATATAGGTATAACAAAGGTATAGTTGGAAAAAAAATTCTTTTGTCGCGATAACGTCTATGTATAGCTAACGGAGTAGATTATTATATTGTACAATCTACGAAAATTTATCATTAAAAGCGATTGTAAATGTCAATGTATATAAAGAAAATCCTAATCACCTCGAAAAAAAACAAGATTCTTCCGTGTGTATACATATAACTAAAAAGTGCGACGTTCCGGCCATCGCCTTTTACTATCTCAAAGACATAAACCTTTTTTGTCGCTCCGTCGTATCGGCACAGCTCGAGCAGCGAGCCCGCAATCATTGCCCCCGTAAATTTTGATATACACTCGTTTTACGGTAAATAGCCAACTTTCTTTCACACCTATAACGTTCGTGCGCATGCACGCGCGTAAACACACATACCTAGAATATACCACATATATGCATGCATATATATATGTGAACCCCAGTCGCGATCTCATTCCCCATAACGGCGCGGGTTTATTCATAAAACGAGCGGAGCTTCGCGCCGTACTGAACATAAGCGTCGGAATAAGTGTTTACGGCGACGTCTTTCAGAAATTACGCGGAATCTCAAGAGATCTCCCCACTATAGAAGCGTTTTTCCGTATCGGATGACGGAACTCACCTATACCGCTGTATACGTGTGTGTGTGTGTGTGTGTGTGTGTGTGTGTGTGTGTGTGTGTGAGTGTCTGCATGTGTGCACATGGGCGCGATAGGAGGGTAGCGATCGATATCGCTAGGCACGCGAAAATGTCAAGGGATCGCGTATCGCCCGTGTTCGCGCTCTCTTCCTCTTCCCCGCTGCACAGAGAGCGCGACTAGTACGACGTATTCGCGAGCGTGTCTGTGTCCGTATACATATAAGAAAGACAGAGAGACAGAGAGAGAGAAAGATGCAAGAGGCGCGAGTGGCCGTAGTACAGAGATAGCGCACGCTTTGGTATATAGAGAGAGAGTGAGCTAGACCGGCCAGGGCGGCGGGAGAGACAGAAGATACGTTAGAAAGGATCGGCGCGAGCGAGCGCGCGCATGCATTAGGACTAGCTCCGGCTGCGCGCGCAAAAGGAGCAGCAAACAGGACGACGAGGGAGAGGGAGGCTAACGCCTGGTCCTCTATGCAACAGAGAGAGAGAGAGAGAGAGAGAGAGAGAGAGAGAGAAAGAGACTATGTGCAGCGGCGCGGCGCGGGTGACGAAAAAACGTATGTGCCTTACATAAACTGCGGGGCCACGCCCAGTTGCGCGCACGCTCGCCCGTTCGTCTTTCTACTTACTGCGATGCAGTATATTCCTATCCTCTCTTGCATACAGAGAGAGAGAGAGAGAGAGAGAGCGGTCGACCGCTAGCTAGCGGAGGGTGAACCAGAAGTAAAGCGATCGCCTTTATCGTATAAGAGAGAGAGAGAGAGCGAGAGAGAAAGAGACTTGGTGCGCGAGCGCTAAATCACGCCGAGCGCGAGTTCGCGTCTTTGAATCCTTTGTATGTGTGTGTGTGTAAGTATGTATATGTAAGTGTGAGTGTATGAGTAACGAGGACGATTTTTTACGGCTGGCTGCAGCAGTTGGCGATTTTTAATCAATTATTTTGATCGTGCGTTGCGCAATGGGGCTGGGTCGCGTCGTGTGCTAGGCTTCGAGGAAGTACAAAGGAAACGTGTGGTTTAGAGGAATTTAATTTTTCGGAGTTTTCTTCTTATTGACTACTTGGAATATCGCAAACATTGCGTAACCACAGTTTAATTTGATATCAGTTATGGTGATCATTTATTTCAAATGATTATCATGTATTCATGTGGAATATAATACCCTTGATCGAAAAGCCACGGATAAAATTAAATTTTAATTCCAACTAATACCCTTCTATGTAGATTTCTATTGTTAAGAACAAAGTACATAAATGAATCTGATTTAAAATCATATATAAAATTCTAATCATTTTTATGTCAATTTACACACTTTATGATTGTAGGAAATTTGGCCTGCACGAGGTATGAATATAAATATTGCCTTATAAATATAGATATACATTTTCTGTTAAAAATTAACGATTTCGATACATTAGGGATTAAAAAAATACTTATTATATCAAAAAATGGTAAAGGAATTTTCGGTTTAGAATTTTCTCCTCTATTCAAATATATGTAGTAAAACATACATTTTCGGAAGAATTTGTATACACGATTTATATGTAATTATTATCATAATGTTTGTAAATGGAATTATTTAGAATAAATGACTATTCTATTCTATTCTAAAAAAATTGTGACATAAAAATTGGATATATTTAAAAAGATATGGCTCAAAACGTCTATTTCATTTTTAAGGGAAAAATGCGATATTTTAAGATTTTTTATCGCTCCATCGTGGGCCAATCAAATTTTACATGTCTATTTCAAATCAACCAATCACGATCATTAGAGGACCATCTCAAGTCCTTCTCTTTTTGATATAGGATTGCTATAATTTTTTTTATTGTCTGATTTTCGGAGCCAAACTAATATAATAATAATAATAACAGAATTATTTGACTATTCAAATAAATGAGTAAAAACTATCTAACTATTAAAAGTTTTATTATGCATATTCTTGATTTTTGTTACGAATGGAAGCTGTGAACCCGTAAATATATGATAATGCGTAATGCACAAATCCGAAGAATCAAGGCACGTGTTCCGGCATGCATTACGCGGTAGCAACGTGCCGAACGTCAGCGGAACGTGAATATCGAAAACGCATGGCGATGATTATTATAAGTCAGCAGAGCAGCCAACAACGAATCCACGAGATATTGAATCATCTGCATGACGATCTAACGTTAGATTCGGAAGGAAGAAACGGACAGTTGAGGAGAAATAATCCCCCACTCAGTAACCCCTGGGCGATGATACAAGAACGGAGTGAATGCATCAAGAAGAGGTCAGAAAGAAAGAGATTTTGAAATCTATACATTATGCGAACCTCAGACTCTTCTTGATACTTTGCAGGTAAATGAATTCCAAAATAACTACAGAACTAAGGAATTCCAACTTCTTATTTTATTTTTAGAAATTTATTTTTAAAAATAGAACTTTGAAGCCAATTAAAAATAATGTAGAAGAGCAGCTATAATGACAGTTCAAGTAGAAAATGTTGTCTATGTAAGTACCAACTCATTTGTTCAAAAAAGATTTTAAGTCATAAAAAATCATTACAAACCATTAAAAACCGTACTTATTTATATTTTAGGACGGAAGAGGGTGTACAAAAGTAAAAGGAAGCATTTTAGTAAGTTCATGTTTAAAGCTGTTTTCTACATAATATAAAAATTTAGGCATTTGATATTTTATGTAATTAGTAGCTGAAGAGTTGTACGTGTCAAATTTATTTAAGTAAATAAGTTTTTACAGCCAAAAATTGCTTAAAAATCTTAATTTTGAGTTTTTTTAAGTCGGTCTTATACCTAGTGGCCTTTTTGGCTAAAATTATCTAAAACAATGATTTAAAATATTATAATATCATAAAATGTATAGATACTATTATAACTCATTTTTTATAACATTATGCAAAATATAGACCATCCAACCCTTTCATCCAGAATTATGATATTTTGAAAAAATATATTTGTGCGCAGTTTTTCTCAGCAACCAGTTGATAGATTTGTATGAAACAAAAAATAAATTATTCCTTTTCTACTCAGCTATGCCGGAACGAGTTGAAAATATAAGGTGTATTTGATTAAGTATTTATTTCATGCAAAAAACTATTTTTTTACCGATTTTATAAAGTTTTATGAAAATTATTTAGTTTTTCGCATTAAACAAATACTTAATTAAATAAACTTTATATTTACAACTTTTTCCACTATAGTTGAGCAAAGAACAAGTAATTTACTATTTGTTTCATGGAAATCCATCTACTGGTTACTGAGAAAAACAACGCACAAGTTCAAAATATCACATATTTATAAATAAGCCTTGAAAGAAACATACTATTATTATTAAAGAAACTTAATGTTATTAGTCCTGAGATTCCTAATTTTTTTCTTTCTTGAACTTTACTTTCCTGTATCTGTTTAACCGTATAAAATTATTAAAATATAGTATCTAGCAACTGCATTTAGAATCTTGTCAACAGCATCGATTCAACTAAAAGTTATTGCTAACAATCTGTCCATTTATACTTTAAATCCATCTACTCTGAAAATGACCTGTAAAAAATAAATTTGATTTATTATCAATATTTAAAAGTTATATTCTGAAAGTATGCTTCATTTTTTATAAAATAAGGAAAAAAGTTTTTGACCTACTGTGTCTCAAAATGTGGACTTTTCTAAATTTAGGCATGGCCGTCACATGAGATTATTATTATTAATTTATAATAATTATTATTATTTATTTATTTATTTATTTATTTATTTATTTATTTATTTATTTATTTATTTATTTATTTATTTATTTATTT
>JAYJLV010064749.1:0-16740 GCA_036873485.1 Torymus texanus
CTAACCGATAAATCTGTAAATATTGTTTAATGGTACAAATCACTGGAGTTGTACCTTCATGTTCTGTATATATATATTGTAAAACATTAACCCATTGTCTCTACAGACAGATTGTTAAAGTTAAAAAAAAAAAAATTTTGTATTATACCATTTAAATTGCGTAAGAATCATGTTTTTCCAATATTCTGCTAATATAGTTTTTATTACTGTAGTAATAAATAGTAATAATAAATGCGTATACGAATGAGAACCCTTTACACTTTATCACTTTTTAGGTACAAAAATCGAAACTGTCACATAACTTTCAGCACCTATTTTACACAAAGATTTAAAGTGAGTTATCTGTTTTTGAAGATGAACTCCTTTAGTCACCAATGGATTAGAAAATCTATTTTCTAGATTAAGTTCCAAAAACAATTCTTGGTTTCGACTGACATATAGTGTACCAGTAATAATTGACTAATTGTAAGAGTTAAGCTATTTTATCATCAAAAACCAAGGTTCACCCATATAAAAGTGAATATATTTTCATCAGCTAAATTCATTAGCTGAAGCGGTTATAAAATAAAAAGCTTTTAAGATGTTTATTCATTCCTTTATACAAAAAAGAATAAATAGAATTGTTGTTTGTTTGGTTTATTAATTCTAGAACGAATAAGGCAAAAACACCTGAAACATAAGTTATTTTATTCGGTAAATACGTTTATTATTCATTCATAAAAATATTTGTTTAAATTACTAATATAATGATCACGAAAATCTTGTACTTTAATAACTGACTCAAAATTGTTTCTTTTCATTCTTCTCTATATTATAACTATTAGCAGAATTTTACATCGAATATAAAATACTAGTAGCAGTTTTCCAATATATAATTGATTTAAGAATATATGTATTTTGCATTACTCTCCTACAGTCCGTTCGTTCGTCCAGTATATGATCTTTATACCTTTTTCATACTTGCTTTCGAACAGTCCTTTTAACCAAATCTTTGTCAACGGCAGATAACTGGAAGTTCTGACTGAGTTGACTTGAGCATTACCTTGTTATTAAATTTTGCTTTTAAAATTCATATTATATTCCTCGGGCTAAAACATCGAGAACATATTTAAATAATTTCCTGTACACTTTATTAAAAACAAAAAATCATCTACATTTGCTAACATCGCGAGATTTCGGTATTTTATGAAATTTATAATTATTATTGATTTCAACTACTTGTTTTAATTGTTTTACTGTACTAAATCAATTGCCGTAACCTGCAGGTTCAGGCAATTGATGGATTTTAACCGTATGGTCTCAAACTGTTGAATTTTATGTGATATTTTATGAAATTTTGAAATATTCACATCTTTGGACACAGTAGAACTAAAATTTTTTTTATATTAGTTTACTAATAATCTAATATAGTTTCGTAATCTTACTTGTACATCTTGGAATTAAAACTATAATTTAAAATATTTAGGTTAAGCTTACAAGCTTAAAAAAATCAGTTTGTAAAACTGTATTCTTAAAAATATCTCTAAAATAAGAGGAATTAAATCAATTTAAATAATAAAGAAAGTTTATCCTAAATTCAAAGAAATTTTAGTCGAAGGAATAAGATTTTAGGCCATCTTCTTATTTTTTAACTAAAGATATCAAGAAAAAATAATAAGTTTAAATCTATTTATCAATGAAAAAAAAAGGAAAAATATCGATCCTCTATTTGGAAAAGTTCAATTTAGTGCCTCTCTCAAACAGAAGAAACTTGTTTACCACGTTTGAAAAAACGTGCAGTTTTGCATTCATTTTTAGCAAATGACTGGAGTTAAAGACTCGTTGTGGATATCGACATTTAGAAAAAGATTCTCCAAGATTTTTTCGTGTCAGTTGATAACATTTTTCTTCAGTCTCAAAAAATATTTAACAAAACTTTATTAATTTTTTCTCATATTGTATCTACAGAATACTTTTATCTCTTGAGATTTCAAAAGTTTATTTTTAGTCGTTTATGATCGACAAGAATTATTTTCGTGTTTATACAAGTTTTTTAAATTCTCTGAATTTTTTATATCTTACATTTGGGTCGAATAAACTTCACGTACCGCAACTCATTTTTGAAGTTCTCATAAAACTTATTACTTATTAATAAAACAAAGAGCTAATGTAACAAAATTATAAATGAATATTACGAAAAAAGAGTGAAAGTCAGAGTTAAATCAATTTCATGCAATATTTCAAAAATAATCGTTAAAAAATACCTAATACAGTCTCACGCAATACAAAACTTGTGTTTTAACAAATCGCGAATAAATAGTCAATATTTCTTTTTAATTTATTCTCAAGTGTTCTGAAAATGTGTATATTCCTGAAGGTGTTAGTAATATTTAGTCTTATTTCTCGGCAGCGCCACTTGCCTTACGAGCAGTTGCAAACAGATCAGATAAGTTCCTCATACATTTTTCATTCATCCGCGCAGACAACCGCGTAGCCCCTCAAACACCTACACAAGATCGCCCGAAATACTTGAACACCTTTTTTCCGTATTGAAGCACTCATTTTCGGCGCAGACTACAGTCCCTCTCTCCCGCCTCTATACGCCGGCCACTATATTTACCCACTCTCTTTCTCGAGCGCGCGCAAAGGCAGTACCACGTGAGTTACTTCTCTGCCTGATTTTCTTGCGCCACCACGTGCTCCTCTCTCTCTCTCTCTCTCTCTCGCTCTCTCTTGCCGCTCGCCCGACTCCCTCTCGCAGTACGTGTGTACTCGCGTATCGAAAGATACGACACACACCGCTCGCCTCTCTCTCTCTCACACAGTCTCTCGCTCTGTCGAGCTGCGGCGTGGCTAAACTTAAACGACGCGCCTCAGTTGTGGCTGTAGTTCCGAAGGCGCGCGCCGACGAGCCGGTCGTCGTATCTGTCTTTCTGCATTTGCAGCAGAGTCCGTCCACACGGCTCGACTATATCAGTGTGCGCGCGAACGAGCCAGCGAACCGCAGTGGCCCTGACTTTGGCCCGTGTGCAGCTGATCGATTCGCGACCGGGCGACCCGGCGACGAGAGACGCGCGCACCCTGCCGCTACCCTTGACGTTCTTCACTCCCTCTCTGTCTCTGCGCAGCCGTAGACCGCCACGACGACGACGACGACGACCATGTCTTCCAGCAAAGTGTCGAGTGAGTTTGTTTTCTGCGTGATCTTCTTGATGTCTCTTTTTTTTTCACGGGGAAAACAGTGGATTTGTCCAAGTTCAGTCGCAGGGAGCACAGTGCTTGCAGTGGCCTGTCGAATTGTAGGTTGTTTCGGCAGTTTTATGTTAGCTTTGTTGAGTGGATTGCGCAACAATGTGTTTTGGAGGTTGCAGAAATCAATGATATGACTTCGTTTTCTTATGAGAGATCAGATTATTTTTCTATATTGCCACATTAAATTCGGTTCGTGTGATATTAAGGATCTAAATTCTTGAAGAGAAAATTTTTCCGTCATTAGACTATTTTTATTTTATTTTTTTATTTTGTTTTCATTGGTTATTTTTAAATCACGACGGAAAAAGATATAGACTTGTTGTGATAAATATACTATACTACAATTTTGCTCTATTTTTGAAAACTATGGAAAAATGTTTTTGAAAAATTTATTGTGATGTGTGCCTATGGAAAAAAACAATGTATATATTTGCTTTCGGAAGAAAAAATTTTCTCTAGTATTTATTGAAAGTTGAAATCAAAATTGTTAGTATATATAAAATAAATAGTTCGATGTAACTAAATTATGGCAATCAGTGATATCATTTGACATAGAGTTCAAAGTTCTTTTATTATATTGAAAAACTTTCTTGATTTATCAAAAATAAAAACAAGTTTTTTTAGAATAGTAGATGCTCTACTTTTATTCTGAAACTTTTGTGGTTTCTTTGAATAATCAATATATCAATATTGTAAAGTATGCTGCAATTCCTTTACTCTACAATTATTTTAAAATATTAAAACATTTACCTATATTATCTGCTTTCTCAAAATACTTGTTTTTATTTAATATCACTATTAAAGTTATAATACCAGGACTTTATTAAGTAATCATGACAGACGAAATCTTGTTTCTATGACGAGGATTCTTTTAAACAAAGCATATACTTTATCGTCGTGATTTTTCATTTTTATATCAATTAACGATATTGTAATGTTATCAGTAAGTTAAAATACAGTTTAAAATAAATAAAATTGTATAACTGAAAGTTTTTAATGGATTTTTTAAATAAATATGTTATTCGGATCAACGCTATTATTTACGCTTATACACTCTGAATCGAAAATACCCTCAGTAAAAATATGCAAATAGTTTATAAGTCAAATACTTATATTTAAATGCCGATAGAACATAAAAGCAGACGCTTAAAACACTGCACAGCAAAGCTTTATCGATTCAGTTTGCATCACTCGTTTTGCAAGACTGGATTTTTTTATAGTTCTTTATATCGCACAGTAATTTTATACAGTTAAATCACATTGAGATAAAACATAATTGACTTAAAATGTTGCATAACTAGCAAGCTCTTAGATAATCACAAAATATTAATTAAAGTTCTATTTACTCCGATAAATTTAGAAGTGTATCGATTTTAATACACTTTGTAAAAAATTTTGACATTTTGTTTATTCATTTATGGATTTATTTACGGTCGATTGGAAAAACATTGTTTTATTTTCAATAAGACTTTCACCGGGAATAAATGCAACCCTAAATCAAGAACTTGACTGTTACGTAATCCAGCTGTCCTAGACGTGAACTTGCACATATATATTTCCTGATGTATACGCAGAGCGGTCAATGGAGGGTAAAAAATGAGACCTTTGCAATACCTTCTTTCAATCTCTCTTACAAAGAAACTACAAGAGACACTGGCGCTTTAAAAGCACTCAGACATAATGAGATTTTTTAAATGGAAATTTAACTTTATTAGATGCTGAGTCAACTTTATTTTTTCTCGTAGGTGTCTTTACAACACTAATTGAAGAGAAAATATACCTGTTTCAAGTGATCACAGTATCGCCTTTTTCTTATGATTTTTTTTTTAAGAGAAAAAGGAGAGTCGTCTTTACTATTCTACAGAAAGAATTTTATTAGTGTCGTTACTTTGATCGTAAAGGAAATTAAAGATAATAATAAAAAAGAGGTATCACTAATATACTTTAAAGTAACAATTTTTTCGTGTGTGTACTGTATTATAATAAAAAATAAAATGTAATAAATAATAGCTGCATAATGAGTTATCTAAAACTTTTTAGAGTTTGATGGATTCTAAATTAAAAATATTTAAAATACGACCGGTATATCTGTTTTCTAATAATAATTTAAAACTATTTTACATTATGCGTTTGTTTTATTAAAATAATATTACATTGATGTATTTTATTAATTTTTCTCATTAGATGTTTCAGCATTTTATCGTAATTATATTTTCTTAAATATCAGTACCTTAGATAAAGGAAAAATACATTAGCTCATTATACGATGTTGTTTTCAAATTTTTGATAAAAATTTTTTTGTAAAATAATTATTATTTTATGAATCTTTTGATGATATCTTATATTACATATCAATAATGTATAATATTTGAGATAATATTTAGACGTACTAGTAATTAATTCATTATGAGGTCTGGACAGCCGATGTGAAGATACATAAGCAGTTATCATATGTAAACATCAATTAAGATAAAAAATGTACGTCATTAAGTACTAGAAATATCAAAAGAAACTGCGGAATCTAGGCATTTGTGTTATGAATTAGGAGTTGAATCCAAAATTAAAAAGTTTTAATAAAAGAATGGAACTTTGAAATTTTGTAAAAATTTACAAGTTTAGCATAAATATTAAATAGCATTTTGTAATTCAAAATGAATGTGAGAGAACCGTTGTAGATCTTCTATCGATAAATTAATTATTGTTATAAGGATTAGAGTATTTTAAAAATCACATAACATTACATTTTATGTGCAAAAAGGCTACATTATAATAAATATTACTTTGTTAAATAATACTAATTAACTGTACAACAAATTTATGAATAGAAAGCTGAATAGCTGTATGAAATTGCCACTTCAGGACAATGACATTATTTGGTTTTATTGAGGCTCCCTGCTTATTAAGGTAGGAAACACGGCCATCAATAGGAAAGCTAGATACAACTAGATTATTTTCTACCAGGGAAGTAATCAAATAAGTTTAAAATATACTATTACTTTTTCTCGTCTATTGTGTTAAATATTACAGTTTATGTGATAAGGATAACATTATTTTTATTAATAATTTGTTTTCTTAAAATATATTTTTGGTAGTATTTTATTTTGCGTTATTCCACGAGTCAAATACAAGTACTTAATTTTTAAACTAAGTTTAAATTTGAATTTGAAATAATAAACTTGAAATTCCCACAGTTATTATGAACTAGAATGTATTAGCTGTGGATACAAAAAATCGCTCTAGTACCATTATGTAAAAAATTTATTAGAAAATGTAAAAATCTAACGAGTGAATTATACTTTTATATATTGAAGTTAAATCACAGTTAATAAGCCACATCTTAAGTATATACCGCGTTACAGTGACTGATCTCAAGGTTGAGTCAAACTTTGTGTTGTTCTCGATTGGTGAATGCGCGAAGCCTCCACGACAGTCGGAGAAATTACGTGGCAAGGTTGAATATTTACAGGTGAGACAGAAGTTCACAGAATATCAATGAACTTACTACGTTTAATTTAGATAATATTTAGCATTAACGTCGAGTACCACGTGGACCTAAATGTAATGATTCAAACGGATTTTAATACTATTGTATTATCAATAATAAAAATTAGAAAAAATAGAAAGGATAAAGTAAAAATAGTAACATAATAAAAAAGTGGGGCATTCTAAATATGAATAACTACATCATGCATAGAAAAATTTCACTTGCAGCAAATTAACTCTTAATGACGGCTTATTCGTACCATAAAAAGTAGCTGTTAATGAATATTTGTCAACTATTAAGAAGGGCATGCGAGTTGAATATTATGAAAAAGTATGTGTTAAATGAACTATTAGTATAACTTTTAAAAAGTATACGTTACAAATACACGGAAAAGATGTATAAATTTTAAAGCCACGAACAGTACAAGAAAAAGTTCGTTTACATATACAATTCCGATGTATGTGTATAAAAATTGTATACTGATATTCTAGTTGCTTTTTTGTGTGTGTATGCGTGTTTTTTAAATAATAATGTACTCGTGTACTATAAAATAATGTACCATGTACGTGGTAAATATAATTTTCGCATGAGGCTTGCACTTGCAAGAATCATATTTATGGCACTGGTACCGAGAAATGCTATATTCAAGTGACTAAAGGAGAACAATTAGTGAAATGAAAGAAAATTTCATTGAGTCGTTAAAGCTGCTCATATATGCAATATTTTTGAAACCACAAAGAGAGCCATTGAAATATCTCGAAAATAAATACCACACGTGTACACGGAGAAACCACGTTAAACGCAAACGCGACAAACGCGGGCTTATTCAGGAGACGTTTAGTCACGGGACGCTCGGTAAAATTGAAACAGCGAGCTACGGCAAAGCGGGCGAAAATGATTGACCGCAGGCGCGCGCGCGCATATATCCGTCGGTTTCCTCTCTTAAACACGTGTGTGTGTGTGTGTGTATGTTACCTCGCGCTATGGAAATATCTTAAGCTGACTTTCCTCCTCTCTCTTTAGCTCTCTCCCTCGTTCTCTGTCTCTCTCTTTCTCTCTTGTACGAGCGCGCTATAATACATCGCGCGGGAATTCCGCTTCGAAATTCGGGCTTTTCTCTCGCGCGCGAGACTCCAGAGCCGACATATCCCAAGCCTCGCTCTGTATAATATAATTGCATTCACGTTCAGCAGTGAAGCCTTTACCTCTGACCCCTTTGATTATGCATTCCATGGGTTCCACGCCATTCCACATAGCTTTGTTCCTCGAGCTACCTTCCCTCCCCCTCCCTCCCTCCTGTCCCTCTGTCTCTCTCTCCTCTGTGCTGGCGTTTGCCGCGCAAGTTTCTAATAACGAATTCACAGAGAAGTTTCCCATACGTGGACGTCCATTATGAAAAAAATCTTTCCAATAGAAGAGTTGCGTACTTTTCGAGACATAGTCAGGGAATTGTGAGAAAGAAGGGGTAATTGGATGGGTGCGGAAGTATATGTAATGATATTTGAGCTATACGGTGGCGTTAAGCCAAGTTAAATTTGCTCTTTTTCTGTTTTACTGAACGTGACAAATGTGTCTTTGCACTGGAGGAAAGTGTGCAATAAAAGGGAATGTGTATATATACGCGAGCGCGATATTGAATCGAACGCTTTATTAATTACGAAAGCACGAGGAAAGTAATATGACTGTTACGTTACACCACCTGTCATTGTTAGTGCTATTTCGTGATTCGGTCCCCTAAGATAAAATGAGTTGTTGAGCCTGGAAAAATCATTAATGCCATTCTCTTTACTACATCGATTGCTAGCACTTATCTGGTGAAATGTATACATAACTTAATTGAATTAGAACCTATAATTGAAGAGTATTTTTAATATAGTATAAATTAAGAAACGTAAATAAATACCAGATAAAGAAAATTTTCTACTAATTAATTGTATATTATTCATGAACTTAGTTCTATCGCGACAATATGCGCTTGATAAGTCTTTCACGCTGAAAAGATGCAACGTATCACATAAACAAAGACAGACTGATGCACGTGTATTTTATCTACGCTTTGATTCATTCATCGTGTGAATAATTTGTTCGCATCTGGTAAGAAATAAAATTCTTATTCATAGCATTTAAATGGAATAGCTGACACGGTGTATTCCCATTAACATTCTTATATAAACATTTCTTAAAAGTGATACTACTTTACATTTGGAAATATCGACCATTAAGGTGCACTTACTTCTGATCTTTCCTCAGTATTCGTTAGACTATTTTCTTGTGGAGAAAATCAATAAGAAAATATGCAGACTCCTCAACTTAACTTTCTAAAATTTGAATGAAAAAAAAGAACGACGTTCAAACTGTTTATAAATTCGTACTTCAGCAATATCGAATAACGCAGTCAATAATGACATTGAGCTGGCGTCTCGCTTGTTGCTCTTATCGCCGCATTTTATTTCATTATACTTCTTTTTGCCGCGTAAAAAGCCTTCCACATTAAGAGTCAATATCTCTCACAATGCATATTCATTGTCGCAATAGCATCGAAATAACTACATTTAGTTTTCCGGTCCACGCGGTAGTGCGTCGTGAAAATTTTCCTCGTGCGTAAACTCGCGCGTTTCTATGTATAGTTGCACAAGCAAAAAGTTCGCTTGCTTATCCATATCTTTCGCAATTTCCCGTAGATGCGCAAGCCTAGATGCAGAAATCGATTGCAGTGCGCCTATACTATTGCTTGCACAGCTTACTTGTGCCTTCGGCATTATTTCCGAGTTGTACTTATGTATGAACATATACTCATTTGCACACTAGCAACTCATCAAGAGATCTTGTATACTTTAATTGTATCGTGCAATTACGTTGCGGTACTGCAGGCGGAGGTAAATATGTGACATGCGATGCAAGTGTGCAATAGAGAGATGAGGTGATGTACCGTCGATACTACGCGATGCAACTTGTACAGAATATTAAGTAAAAATGTAAGAGAATTTGTAAGAGAAATTATTGATTTCTTAAAAATATAAATAGAAATATCGATTTAAATTTTTATTGTTCTAGGAAATGATTAAGTAGAGTATGGGTTTTGACTCATGAAGTTTTATCGTATTTTTACAACACCTACGCACATATACACGTTTTCAAAAGTTATTCATAAATTAAATGTATTCACTTTTTTGGCATATTTATTGAATAAATGTGTATTTTAATAAGTAAAATAATATTATTTTCTTCACTCCAACGTAAAATTGAATTTCACAGATGAGTACTAATAACTGTACACGGGAATGCACAAAACTGGCGTGTCACACGATTACAAGGGAGCGTGAAAGTTCACTTTCGAGTTACAAACATAATTTTTTAATAAAATATTGTGTCGGTTTAATTTTATGTCGATTTTTTGAGGTAAAATAAAATGTTATGGCATAGCATATGAAGAAATAATTTTTATTGTAATAATCTTAATCAAAATTACAAAAGAAACTAAATTTTTACGAGATCACTAAATTGTATGTTCTAAATAATTAAAGCTAATAATAGACTCAGATCTATAAATAGAACAATAAAGATAAAAATAGGCGCGATTCTATTGGGCTATATAGAATCTCGCGTCAATAATACACGTCCGCGTGAAGCAGTAAATGCTTTATAAATAAACTCAAGTTTAATGTCGTTGAACTTTTATACAGTGAATTGGCTTGCAATAGCAATCGAGGGTATTCATATAATTGTATCCTCCTACCCATCGCGACAAAATTATAGCTTTCAGAAATAGTTCTTCTCACAGATCGATTGCCCTTCGTAGCCTTCGAAACGTATCAATTATATTTATCAATTTTGATTGGATAAGGTTACTATATAATATTTCATGAAATAAGTTTTTAAGAAAATAGAAGAACCTTTTAAAAAAGTTCTGAATTTAATTAATGTTTAACGGTCTACTAGACAGTAAGTTCAAT
The DNA here is from genome assembly GCA_036873485.1 of Torymus texanus. Lineage (NCBI taxonomy): Eukaryota > Metazoa > Arthropoda > Insecta > Hymenoptera > Torymidae > Torymus > Torymus texanus. The sequence goes on from JAYJLV010064749.1 coordinate 10,669, forward strand.
TGGGACGGTCTATTTTATGTCAAATTTAAGTATTTATGAGAGCGTTGAATGTCAATTCATGGACAAAACTAATTCAGCGTGCATCGTGTGAGAATGTAAATTGTTGTGCCATTTAATTTTTATGAGCTCGTTTTTGGACTACAAAGATGTAGTAAATTTTTGGAATTGGAAGTAATTTAATGGCTGCTATTCATTTAACAAAGATATGTCATTTATATCGACGTTTTTAAATCAAAGATTTATTTTGAATTTCTCAAATTAATAGCTTATCTTTACTTTTGTCAATACTGATTTTGTTGTTTTATCAAATTAATCACAAGTACCAAATTAAATTTTTTCGATAAATCACTATTATTAATACATAACACAAATTATAAGGTACACGATATCTTGAATGATACAATATTCTACAGGAAAATACTTGTTTCACGTTAACGAGGACCATGAAAAGTCTTTTTATTCATTCTGTAAATCATTTAAAAAGTAAAGTAAAAACATTCGGTAAAGTATTTGAAATATTTATTCAAACTCATTAATGTATCAAATCCGTCTAAAACATTTTAACTTAACACCAAATTTATTCGATCTCCATTTAGGTCAATTTTCGTAACAGTTCTTAATTTAGCAAAAACTTAAAGGCGTCGAAAAACGACAGATTCGAGTTTCGAATTTATAACGGTTGTAACCCTGTCTCCACAACAAAGTAAAACAGACGAGAGTTTAAAATAAACTTTTAACAATTTACGATAAAAGTTTCGGTGGATCCTCCCCCAAAGCAGTATACAAGGCAACTTAGCGTTATCCGTTTTCAAGAAAGTAAATTTGTATTTTAGTGAAAAAATTATATGTCTTCATAATTTCTATTTACAAAGAAGCTTTTTTGATATTCTAATATGAAATTTTAAATTCCTAATGACTTATAGATGATTATCTTTATTCAATGTTATTAATTCAGTAATAGATAAATAGGTATGATATATAACTGAAGTATGAGAACCAGTACAGTGAAAACCGCAGTTCTCTGGTATAAAGTCACTTAGAAACATATAGCACAGAGCGTCTGTCTGCGTATCTAGGTCATGTAACCCTAACTACGAGCTTTTGTCAACTCGGAAAAGCAGAAAATGCTCGACCAGAAACACAACGTCGGCCGTGTAACCACGACGCGGTGAACGGATGCAGTTCGTTACCTAGCTTACGCCACAGGAACTTGCAAAGGAATAGCTACCGAACCAATTGGAAGGCGCGCGACGCGGAACCCCGTTGCATCACCGCTGCGACAATTCCGCGCTCATCCTTCCTAATGGGCAGATTACGGTTCTCCGTCTATGTCTCGGTCTATGCAGCTAATTGCCACGTAATCTCACTGCTGGCGCTGCTGCTACTGCTCGAAATTAGCAGATTGCATACGCGACCGATGCCGGATAGATTAAAGGTTCATTTGGCGATATCGTGCGGCCAAATTGACTCGCTACTGCTGCTACTGCTGCTGCGGAAGCGCTGCGCTCGCAGTTCTTATGGGTAATTTCGCGCGGGAGGATGGCACGCAAAGATGATCGTTTCGGGCGAACTGGAAGATGCGACGGCGTATTGACAACGAAGGTCGAGCCTGGCGAGGCGTAACGTCGCGAGTTTCATATACGAAAAGTAGATTAGCTCAATTGACTGCAGTCCATTTTCGAATTGCAGAGGTGTTTTCGAAGGAAGTTTATCGCTTGTAAATGGGAAAATGGCATAGTTTTGAAGGAAGCGATTCCTAGAATAATAATAGTAGGATCGACATTGATTGTTTGAATACATGCTTTGGTGAAATTAAGGCTACCATATTTCTAAGAATTGAAAATTATGTCGAATTAAATGAATTGTACAATTGTTTGAAAATTAGAGATTTTATTTAGAATAATCAAACATTTACAAAGAATAATAATAAAATTATTCAAAATTTTATTATAAATATTAATTCTTTTATTTTACTTTACGTAGTAATGAAAAAAATTAATTTCTTTATTTAGTAAGCTAACAAAAAAGACTTTCGATCAATATTACATTTCCTGTACGTGAAATGGCATTTTTCATTCGTAACCCGAGCATAAAATTTGTACCTTTGAGACATAAACGCTATTTTACTCTCTTGTTAAGAAAATCAATATCCTACAGAATGTATTTTGAACTACAAAATTAGACCACCTGATAATGCTTAACTGATAAGCAACAAAAATCGAAGAAAAAGTTTTACGACCAGCTGCATAGAGAGAATATAATAATGATCTAATCAATATATTTATATTTGGATGTTGTAGTGTCGAAGCTATAGTAGTTCACTAAATCTCTGTAACGATAGTCGCATATTAAGGTGAAGCACTTTCGCAAATTTCGTTATGTAAGTCTATCAGAAACTAATTAACCCTGCTATTGAATGAGCTTCGTGAATCTTTCAAGAGTGAAGTCTAATGGCTGCTATTAAATTGTGTTGTTAGAGTAGTTTTGCCAACTCCATATCAGAGTTAACAATTTCTGCTTAAGTTTTTTTTTCCACGTACCACTAATTTTTTAGTGTTGCATCTTTATTTTCTTCCTCGTCGAAGGGTATTAAAACGGATAATTGCTTTATTCTAATAATGAATACTGTTTTTTCACATCATGGTAAAAACACACAAGAAAAAACAAATGGAAGGTTAAAGTGAGAATGCATACTAATATACTCTTCGCTGAATAATTTGGTGTTTTGAAATATTTTTTAGAAAATTTGAAGTAAACATAAACAAAACAATTAAAGTAATGGTAGTACTTTGTAATTTATAACATAATACGATTTTACGTTAAAAACAAAAATTACAGTTAAATAGGCTCAATTGTAACTGTAATATTTATGGATAGATGAAGAAGCTGTATAGCATAAGCTGCGTTTCCTAAATGGTTTTTATACCATAATGAGTTAACTATTTCTTTTGTGTTTATTATATAAATCGTTGTTAGCACTGGACGATATTGCTTAAGTTTAGAAAAATTATAATTGAACTATGAAAATAAAGAGCCTCTTATAAAAAGTTATAACACTAATTTTTTAATTCTTTAATGCATAAATAATTTTCCTTAAGAAAAGAAATGATTTTCTTCTAAAGAATATATATTTTTATATTTAATTTTACTTTCTAATCTACAATATCTACAGTTTTACAAATAAATTGGTTGTCCTCAAAATTTAAATCATACCATGCTAAAAAAATCAACAATTATTTGACAACAATCCGAAACCTGATTCTAACGATCTTCTCATCGACCTCGACGCAAGACACGCTCACGGTATTTTTAATATACACGTATCTATAAGCGTTTAAACTTAGTTCACCTAATATATATATCTATGCAGGCCTTCTTTCTCTTGATAGGCTTTGATCATTTAATAAACGGCTGTACAATAATAAAATGAAAGTATTTCTTTCATTTGATTAGAGAGTATGAGTAACCATGATGTAAAAAATAAATGAAATTAGTCTTAATAAGAGAGATTTAAAAATTGCCATACGCAGTCTTATTTCATAACCTATAATGTGTTAAGTATGGCTATTTTCATAAATGTTGTTTACGAGGAAAGAAAAATAAAATCGATCGATTTGAATATCGATTCGCTTTAATTGCATTGACTAATTCATACTTTGAATGACCCTAACTATACTTCGCCATTGAATTTATTAACAACAATATTGCATAAAAAATAGCACATAAATTGTTTCTTTTTGTGTAATCGGTACATGCTTGTCAACGAATACCATTGGCATACAAGTATAATTATAAATTGTCTATCAACTTCAAGTCTTAAGAATTAATCTTTGCAATGACAATTGTCATTACGAACGATTATTTTTACATATGTTTGATAAATACAATGTAATTCAAAAAAGATCGAAATCATTTACGAAATACATACGATATTCAATAGTGAAATCGTAAGTGATACAATTAAAGTTTAAACAATCTTGTTATTAATATTCACACATACACGCACACACAAAGATACCGAGATAAAAACAAACAATAACTAGACTAACTCGTAAATTCGCTTTATGATCATGGCGCACAAGTGTGCATTGAACAGTGAAACACGCGACTGGATTCGCATGCGCAAAACGATTGTGAAATAGCTTAAAAAACGCCGTTCAAGGACTAGTGCTCCTTGGCCAAAGGAACATAGCAATACAAACGCGAAAGTCATAAGAAGAATTCGTAATATTTTTTACTTATTTGTAGACATTAATCCTTCGTGCTGCATTATATTAACTGTATACGATGAACGATATATACAAATAGTCTAAAATGCGTCTTAATACTCATTAAAAATTTGTACATAAAAATATCAACATTTTATTTTTAAGAATAATTTGTCGTGTAAACAAAATCATAATATGATTTATTTACGAAATTAAATCAATAATCACTTTCTAATTTTTTAAGAATACATGCTTCTTGTGATTTCATTAAATAAATTTATAAAATTCAAAATCATGCTTGTTTGTCAAAATATTTTTTATGTGTTATCGTAACAAATAATTTACGTTTCTTTTGATTCTTGTTTATATTTTTTTTGTTTATATTTGAAAGCACCACTTGCTTCTATTAATTATGTGTAAATTTTTATTTTTTTTTGTGTTGCAATAATGGTGTAGAGTTTATGCAACATTAATTGATTTATATTTGCCAATATGAGTACTTAGAAAATATGCATATAGCGTGATATAGAAGCTTTATAATTGCACTATTGTAATATCTCAATTCTTTTTTCAAACTTGCGTAAGATCGCCGTGACACTAGATTATTATTTCCTTTGGTCAAAATGTAAAGAATTTACATGCTTTTTATTAAATTTTGAGTAATGGTATTGAATATGGTAATTGGTTCATTATCAGAATGTGTATAACGTTAAACGGCATACGTTTTGTAAAACTTTTTAGAATTACTAAAGATTTTTGCACTCACATTTGTATAGCTATTATATTTTTTAACAACAAAGAGGAATGGCAAATGTAATTTAAAGATATTTATTAAACAACGTTTAAATTTAATTATAAATGGTAGCAGTTCAGAAACAAAGAAATACTTTAAAAGACGGGCTTGGAAGTTGTCGCACGATATCAAGTAAAATGCGCATACTTAAAAACTTATAATAATCAATTACGAGTAAAAGTGAATAAATTTTTCTTGTATGCGCACCGATATTAATATTTTTTCTTCAGTACGAGAACTTATATCTATTATCACTGGGCTATTATCTATTCCCAAATGAATAATAATTACACGGCCAAAATGACCGACGAAGACATCCTGCAGCTGTGCGTATGTGCTGCAAGTGTGCAAGCGAAAAGAGTGGGTAGATGCAATTGCATGCAAATTGTAATACGCTGATCAATATTGTTTGTTCTTTTCTGTACACGCCAGACGAGTGGTATTGTAAGAGTTGCAAGAAATTATGTAATAAATACTCTATCCGTAATCGATAGAGAATTTTTCTTTTCTTTTTTATATTTCGCAAGATTGTGAACCCTAACATTATTAGTGAGTATATTAGAGATATTAATGAATACATGAAAAAGTAATTAGTAACTAACTAATTTTAATAAAAATACGCTAATAAAAATGCTCATAAATAGTTACGGTATCTAATTCGCACGTTGTAATACAATAAATAAGTAATCATGGATAGCTTAGCTAGTTTTCGTTGATTTGTCTAACTATACTGATTAGTGTCGATGTTTTTATTAAAATAGACAAAAATTGTTCAGAAATTGAATTATAATTTATAATTACAATGAAATTATCTTGCTATAGGAGTAAACGCCCACTTCTACTAAACCCTTTCCTGCTTAGGGTTGATTAAGTTATTTTTAAATAAAAAGAAAAGTTTGTTTTCAGTCAAACATTAAAGATTTTGAAAATATTTTTTATGATAATTAATTACGTTAGTCACAGAATATAAATTGTGTAATCAGTTGCATTACTAATATGAGGCGTTTCATGTCAAATGTCTCAGCGCGGCGCGCGAGCGTCAAATCATGCTATTTCTAACTCGTGTTTATG
>JAYJLV010064766.1:0-16737 GCA_036873485.1 Torymus texanus
ATAAGTAATGTAAAAAAAAGTGAGGTTGGAAAACCCCAAAACAAAGTATAAAGGGTACGGCATCGCCCTGCTCGCTCAAGACGTCACGTTACGTTCCTTACTCGCCAAGCAGGCCGCTGCCACGCCCTTGGATAAAAATAGTTTGTTTTTCATGTTAATTATTCAGTCGAAAAAGGCGTTATATACACGAAAATAAAACTACAGTGCTTGAGCATTCCGTTGCCTCTTACAGAATTAAAAGATATCAATACCTTTGAAAGTTATGAAAGTTTGCAGTTAAGCAACGGAAATGCATGAAATATACGTAAAATTTTCTCCTTAGTTTTTATTCATTTATGAGCAGTTTTTAGTCGCTTAACTTCAAATTACCATAACTTTGAAAGGAATTGATATCTTTTAATTTTGTAAGAGGCAACGGAAAGCTCAGACTCTGTAGTTTTATTTTCTTTATTCACAAGTGTATATAACGCCTTTTTGGACTGAATAATTAACATGAAAACCAGAATATTTTTATCAATATTTCTTTAATATATTGCTAAAAATGTCGATAAATTCAGTTTATCATAGCTTTCGGGTCTAATATTGCGGTTCATTTTTTAGCATCTAAAAACATATCTAAAAGTGTGAACGAAATCCGTGATCCAAATCTGAGATACTCTCCTTATTATTCATATTTCATATGAGAGAGTTATGGCGCAGACAAATTTATTACACACATATACGGATAAAAATGCAGACATTTTCTGAAAATGCATTTCGACTTGAGGGGCCCAGAAATATAAAAAATCTAATAAATGTAATAAGTGGTTAAAATTTAAAGTTGATAAGTTAAATATTTTCTTAGAAAATGCTATTCGAAAATTAAAAAAAAATTGTATCGAATTTTTTATTTCGGCTAGCTGGAATTAACAGTAAAAGGATCACCTTAACAAAAGATGAGGTATAGAGGGAATATAAGATAAGGTTAACAAAATATGATATTTAGAACACATTTTCGTATAATAAATGACATACTAAAATAAAAAAGTAGTTAGGCTGCCGGGATTTTTTCATAGAAATAATTTTTTTTTTCTCAAAAATTTTCACGCAATTATGTCTACCATTATAAGCTCAGTTGAGGGGCTTATGTAGAGCCGCTAATGTGGCTTTTCCGGCAGTCTAAAAGTTAATAATAAAGATAATAATTAATAATAAAGATAATTTAAAAACACATAACTTTTATAATGTTATGTAGTATTGGGTATAACATCTCCATCAAGTCGAGAGAATGTTCCTTATTTAACAAAATAAGTGGAATGATTCTCGAAATATTTGTCGGATAGTTATTTCAATTTTATATATTTTATAAACTTCTGCAATCTCAGAAACAATGCATCTTTATGTTTCGTAGTTTAAAATTGACGTACTCCGGTTACAGTGGGCTTTTCTTCTTGAATATTTATCGCAATGTGCCGAGTCTGTTTACCGATAAAAAGTTGCAAGTGATATATCAAGCAAGTACAGTGATTGAAGCATTAGCTGTGAAATTGAATCTGGATATTGAATTTAATGAAATGCCCTTAATAAAATTGTGAATGAATATTTATTATCCTATCTTTATACTTCTAAGAAATTGATATGCAGAATTTATAAATAAATATGAAAACTACATAAGCCTAGGTACAAAAATGTATAAAAAACATAATAAGAAGTTCAAAAGTAATATAATCATAATCAATTAAACTGTGTTAACCAAAACGCATTACTATATTTATTTATTTATTTATTTATATACAAAAATATTAAAATTATACATAATGGTGTACATGTAACGGCACGACAATCAAGGTTTCGCAAAAACAAAGATAAAAACACATAAATTTCAAAATAAATTTTGAACCATAAAGTTATGCTTGCAATAAAATGCAATATTAGCAATATAACATGTTTTTATTTTACTAGGAAGGCTTTTCCATAATTCAATATATCTCGGTAATACTGAATTTTGCGTTGTATCCTCCTATACGTATAAATGTTTTTAATTCATAAACATAAAATATATGTGTGGGTGTGTGGATGTATGTGTGAGTACTTAAGCTGACACTGAATCTCTGTTTTAGAATTTGAAAAAGCAAGATTTACAATAAAAATATACCTCAGATTATTTAACTTTTCCAGCGTCGCCTGCAGCGCTCATTTTTAGTACGGAAATCACAGAAAAAATAACTAAAGAAAAAATGTCGTTTGTTATGGAAGAGACCCAAAAGTCAGCATAATGAACGATGGGGTACAGAAAATTCACTTGCATTATGCGAACATCAGTATAATTTTTCAAATGTCTGCATAAGTCATAATAAATTTTTGAAAATATCAGCATAAGTCAAGATGAATGTAAATATATAAATATAAATGTAAATAAATAAGTAAATATTCGTGATGCATAAAAATATTCTGTCTTCGTACTGATTAGATAGGTGATAAGAATGATGACATTGAATGTGAATTATATTAAATAGAAAGAAGAGCCGTAAGTGCCATATATTAAATTGTTTATTCCAATATAATTAATATTCGAATGCCAAAATTCGTTTCTGGAGATTCGTCGGGAATGTATTATTGACAATTTATAAGTCTCTGCATAAGCCACCTATAAACAAAGACTTATTACTATATCTCTTTTTATTTTCAGGAAGAGGGCAGAGTGAATAAATAAATTTAAATAAAAAAAAATGTTACTTTACTTTAAGTTTATTGGCATTCATTTAATAAAATTAAATGTTTAATATTCGACAAATATGAAAAGATTCTATTTTCATTAATTGTATATATATGCAGGTGATAAGGTGGCGACGGTCGAAACCCTAGACAAAATAATGATGAATTTGTTCGTACAAAGGAGGCAAGAGGGAGAAAGGGAGAGAGAGAGCAGCTTGCTAACTCAGTCTTGCGCCCAGATGAGAGCAGAGCAGTCGTAACTGTCGTAACTTGATTTTTTTACAGTTAAATATTAGAATCTATACTGTGTTTTTTTAATTTACTAATTTATAAGTCATTTTTTATTGACCTATCGAAATAGCTGCCTATAATGTGAGTTTAGCGCTATAATTTTACAATACTTTACGAAATTTTCTCAGAGTCTAAAGCAATAAATAAAAACTATAACAATGTTTATAAAAAGAGTTTCTTTAATATTAAAATTCTTCCGTTAATAATTTTAATTGTGCCAAATAATATTTAAATAATATTATAAGAATTTTCACATGATAAACTATATTTAACCATGCTAACTATAATCTTGTAGGAGTTGATTGACATTATTGCTGATAGTTTTTTTGCTAAAACTTTTACTTAAGAAAAAATGCATTACATGGGCCAACTACAACTTATTTTACTAGCCTCTGCAATTTCGGCAACAACAGTTATTGACAATATTTTTAACTCTTCAACTGAAGTAATCCCAACTTTATTATCCAAGACAGTAAAAATTCAAGCAAAATACAGCACTCTTTATAAATATTACGTGAACGCATCGACTGAATATGTATTCTATTACAAATCTTCTGACGTAAGTCTATTACCTTATTAACCTTCTTACATTATTATATTAATATTATTCTAACCTTTTTACATTATTATCTAATTAACACTTCTACATCTCCTTCTTTAGATTGGCATATTCGATGGCGCTAGAATCCACGTCCAAAGCGATGATGCCACTATCGAGTATCCGATAATTGTGACTGTGAGGCAGAAGAAGGGAATCCTCGCTTGGCAGGTACCGACGCAAGTACAGAGCAGATATTCGAGAAATTCCTTTCATTATCTTAATACCAGTAGAAATCTCTGCCCTTCCAAGTACTATGAAGATAGAGATTATCAATTATCGGGGCACAGCGAACACGTCGCTATTAATATAGCGACTGCCAGTCGGTATAACACATCTTTTTACTTGGTGCTTAATCCAGTACGAAATTTCTACATCAAGTGCGTAGTAAATAATTATTTTATTTTATCCCTCGGCTGAAACATGAAGCACTACTATAAATCACTATCGTACCGGCATCGCCATTTTAGTATTTTTTTATACCCAATTCTAGAACCTTTTTCATAAAAAGAGGATCATCTTTCGTAATCGTGAAAGCAAGGCCTTGATAAATTTTGAGATAATTTCATCCACTAAATTTTGCGAAAAACGTGTTCCAAAAATTTAGTACGTAAAGTTACATGAATATTTAAGAAAACGTTGCTTGCACCATAACAAAAGGCAACACAATTCTCTTCTTGAAAAATGTTTCTACCATTGATAAAAAAAAAAAAGAAAAAGAAGAAAATGTCGATGCCGGTATGGCAACTACACTACTGATTTTTATCTCTTGAATTTATTTCAATTAATATTTTAGCCCTGGGGAGTCAAGAACTGTTCACATAAGTCCTTCAGAACCGTTTTACTTTGGGTACGATTTTACAAAATCGAATGACAACCGTTCTGTACTTGTAAAAGTTAGTTCTGAGAGTCAAGTCTGCATGACATTTTTCATTCAAAATACAACTGTAAGTGTGTTATAAACTTTAATAACATCATATGGAATTTAAGCATTAATTGCGATGATTATCTTTTACAGTGTCCTGTACTTGGCTACGATGGAAATACGAGACTGGCTGGAAATTGGCAAACTGTCAGCTTACAAGGCAGTATCACCGTAACGGTAAGTTCTGCCTTATGAATATTTATTATATCAAATGTAATTAAATTTTTAAAAATAACATATTTTTTGTTTCAGAAAACTGCTTACCCGCACGGTTTTTTCATCGTTTTTCTAGTCAATCCTGACGACTATCAATGTTCAGAAAATTCTACCACTATTCCCGATCGCCGGAAAACTTTTCGCTTGACTATCGAATACGAGATTGAACAGAATAAGTACATTTGGGCGTTGGTAACTGTAGCATCTGTTTTTGTTGGATTCTGCGTGGTGTATATCGTTGTAATTTTGTTCTGTAAGCTGCATCGTCCTGAAACAACGAGTCGACAGATTCCTGTCAATACTTTGGACGGATATCTGGATGATACTGATCATGGTATAAATTTGCAGGTAAATAAATACGTCTAGCCTTTGGTCAATTTATTATACCAATATATATTGTTTTATTAATGAAATACAGTTAATAATCTTCTTTAATTTAGCATGATACTGTCTCAATCGCAGACGATGTAGACTTCTCCCCTGCCATCATAAACCCTACCGCCATAGACGCCGCAGCTTGTATCACGGATGTGGAAAATCAACGTCGAAACATTTACCTCATCGACCTGTCCCGTCAAGAACTCACGGTTATAAGTAACAAATCTCTGCTTTATTTCAAGTATATTATGACCATTGCTATCTTCTATATAGATCCAGTAGCACAATCAGTCATCGCCGATCAATGGAAGGTGCACGAAACAGGAAATGAGGATTTCTGCTACTACAATTTTCAATGCTCGCATCCTATGCTTTTCTTATCGGATTTTAATCACGTTTTCTCAAATCTAGGTTATATAATATTAGGGCCTTTGTTCATGTTCATTGCATATATCAAAGAAAAGCATAATAATTTGTACTTGGATGAGATGGGATGTGGAATCCCACAGCACTATGGACTTTATTATGCTATGGGTTTCGCAATGATGATGGAGGGTTTGCTATCAGCATGTTACCATGTTTGCCCAAATAGGAAGAACTTTCAATTCGGTAAATAATTTTTTTATGTACAGATCTCAGAATTTGAATATCAAATTTACAATGTAGAAATTGAATGTACAACGTACTGGAATCTGTGTTTGAAGAATTTACATTTTATTCGTTTTTTTTGGGATCTTATATAGTTATTGATAGAAATAACTTAAAGTAATCTAAAACGTTTACTTACGAGCTTTTTTAACTGGCTAAACCATCATTCTATGTTACAGATACAAGTTTCATGTATATTACGTCAGTACTGTACATGATCAAGATTTACCAAAATCGGCATCCGGACGTACACGCTGGAGCTCCTGTGACTTTTGGAGTCCTTGCGCATACGATTTTGATAGCTTTGACCGGTATTCTTGCGAACACGTCTTATGTTTGGATAATTTTAACAATTGCTCACTTGATTTTTTGTTTATTTGTGAGTTATCGAATTTATTACATAAACCCGATCAACGTCGATCTGACTTTGCTCCCGCATAAATTCAAGGTAAATTTGTAAAATTATATAGTTTTAAATCAGCATGGCATCGATTTTTTTAATATTGTTGTGTTTTTTTACTTTTTAGACTAAAATGCATGATATTTATATGATCCTGAAACTCAAATCAAGGCCGCGTTTTGCAAAACGGTTAATAATTTTGTTGTTTAGTAATATTTGCAATATAGGATTTGCTATCTACGCTATCATATATCTCTCTCAGGATTTTGGCACGTATTTGCTCATGACTCTCATATTGAATCTTATTCTCTATAAATCTTTCTACATTATTATGAAGGTAAGTGTATAAAGTAAAATTTTAAATACTTCTTTATAAAAGAAATTACAAATTGAAGAGGTTCAATTATTTCAATTTTATTTGAAAATATGCTGGTTTAAATATAAAATATATTAGTAAAGTTGAATTTTTTAATAAGACATTTTGTTTACATAGAAAAGTCTCCAGAAATAATTTTTTTTAAGATAGTTTTTTACCCTCAAAAAGTATTTTTGAAAAAAAAAAAATTTGTTATATAATGGGATTATATCTACTCGGAAGACTAACGAGTGCAATATTAACAGTTGCAAATATAATTTTTGCACAAAAAATCTTTTAGCTCATAAACAATTCCTTATTTATATATATCGTACTCGTTTTATTAGATTTGACCATTATTTGTTGACTTCTAAATAGCTTTAAAATCTTAAAGTTTAGTTCTATTTTAACAATATATTGATAATACTAAATCAGAAGTATAAGAATTAAAAAATAAAATACTAAAAAATTGTTATAAAAAAATCAAGTTTGATGAAACAAATATTTTTTCTAATTATATGTAAGAAAAACAAAAAAAATAAGCCTTTTAGCCAGTAAAAATATGTCTAATAGATCTTAAAAACTCCCTATTCTTGCAAAGACGCACGCAAAAATAATATATTTGATTCGATATATATATATTATGAAACATTCTTCTGTTTCTTAGCATGTTCCCTTTAGAAGAAACTAAAATGTTCGAATCTGTGTATTCGAATGTTTTTTAAAATCTTTAGAGAAAACTATGTAAAATAATAGAATGTCACAAAAATGTAACTAGTATCTAATTCTTTTTATATCGTAATAAACTTCTAATTAAACTTCTCTATTAAATAATGTTCTTGGTTTTCAGTGCTGGCACAGAGAACGCATTTGCTTCCAGTCCGTGATATATATTTTCCTGACCATAGTCACCTGGATTTGCGCGGTAAATTTCTATAAGGAGGATATAACGTCGTGGACGACGACGGCAGCAGAGTCGCGCAACCAGAATCAGCCCTGCTTGTCCTGGTTCTTCGATTTCTACGATTCGCACGACGTTTGGCACTTCCTCTCGGCCATCGCTATGTTCTTCTCCTTCATGACCCTGCTTACGTTAGACGACGATATAGTCAATGTACCTCGCTCGCAAATTCATGTATTTTAAATGAGCACACGGAGAAAAATTTATTTTTAAATTTTACTTTTTTTTTTAAGAAAATTTACTATTTTTATAGTTGCGCTGTGGAACATTTTTACTGTTTTAAATAGTAATTATTAATATTTTCATAGCAAATTTTATTTTTTAAACATTAATTTTTATAATTCTTCCAGCAGGTACAAAAAAATACTATTTCAAATAGTAAAATTTGCTAGAAAAATAATAAACATTATTTCTTAAAAAATATTCTATAAAAATATTAAAAATTACGATTTCAGGCGGCAAAAATTCCACATAAATAAATTAATAGATGATTATATAATTAAAATAAAGAAAATAATTAATTTTCTTATAAAAAGAGTAAAGTTTACAAATGAACTTTTCTCCGTGTATGGTTTTCATGAGGTTTTACGTTATCGAAGTGGTGGATAACCGTCTGATGGCCGTTTCGATTAAGAGGAACTACTAATATTACTTTTTTACCTAAATAATACATTGATTTATATTATGAAAATATTTGATATTTGATATATTATAAGTAACGTGAAGCATCTGCAATATATGTAAACTGAACGCTGGATCTATTTTCATCAAAGGTTCATGCCACTTCTATACCCAAGTATTTTAATTAATTTTTTTAACGTCGATATATTCTAAATTATCTTTTTTTTATATACACAAGCTTTTCCATTTTTTATCGTTATTATATCAGACTTACAAATATACACACTATAGAGTGTAACTATTATATATAATGATAATACCAAAAAGTTTTCAAATACAAAAATAATAATTTAGGGGACAAGTTTCAACTTGCTGAGATTTTGTGATTCGGAAACATGGCCTTTTAAACAATAAATTTGTTTTAACCTTTTACGTATCACTTTGTTAACTAAGCATTCTTGAAATTCAGATTTAGCAGCCGAAAATACATCTACAATAATTTAATCGATAACAATGAATTTATACAAACTCTATTTCCAGTAAGTCTTAAGTATTTTATAATTAATTTGTATTAGGATCACACATTTTTCGTATAGGTTTGTTTGTTAAAGCTGCCAAACCTTTGACAGAAAAGGAAACATTTCATATTATAAGCGATCATATAATTGTCGAGTCTATCATGTAGTTTATTTGCTAATTGTAGATTGCATAGAAATTTTCCTTTTTTATATATATAGCGCTTTACCATTTTTAAAAGTAATAAAAAAATTAATTCTCATATTCTTCGTTCAGAAAAATGTTTACACACATTTTAAAAAATATAAATCGTGAATGTTATTAACAAATTACTGTAAATATAAACTAATACGTTACGTCGGTAATATAGAAAATGACCAGGGATAACGGCTACGGTAGAAACCGAAAGGTACATATTTTGTGTCCGACTGTCCCTAATTCCCTTTAGGTAGCTTCGGCTTGTTGCTTACAGATGTCCCTAGCGTAACCGTTTCTGAGGTTATACTTTTAGAGAGTTAGTTTTTATACTTATTATTGTAAAATTGTGTTTCTTCTATGTCCACCATATAGAACATTTAAACAAAATAGTTGAATAAAAAAAAGAAATTCTAATACTAGAAAAAGAAAATTTCAGTTTTTTAAACTTGAGAGCACGTGTTTATCCTTTAGTATACATGTTCGAAGGGCTACAAAAAGTGCTAATTCAATTTCAAGTTTTGGTTTGCTTTATTCATATTTTCTTTCTTTTTCAATTGATACTTGGGTTTAATGTCTGCTTTTAAAGATTTCACAACTTTTCGTTTTTTTTTTTCATGAATTATATTGATGTGGACCATGTTAAAAAAATAACTTGCGTTGCAATCTGTACTTATAATAATTAGTTAAGCATCTAGAACTTAAATTTCTTATGAACGCGACTATTTTCTTTTTCTTTTTGTAAATCAAGGAAAATATTACAATCACATCTAAACCTCTACATATAATATTGTATAGATGTGCTGCAAATATTTAACCATTTTTTTGACATAAGTTACATTTCAACAATGAATCTGTCAAGTATGCTCTCATATGAAATGTATTTACAGCACACAAATCTGATACAGATGAATCGTTTGTTTGGATATTAAATAGACAGATTTTAAATTGTTAACTTTGTAAAAATACAGACAATTGAAAAATGTACATTTCTTTTTTCCACAAACGTACCTAAATTTTCCCTTCAAATGTAGTTCTATTATAATAACATAGTTAACAATTCTCTTCATACCCGATTTCCATATACTTCACCTCACCCGCACCTCGAGAGTCAAATTTCACTCAACTCGCTCACCTAATTGACACTAAGACCCGCATATAACAGCAACGACGGATATAATCGCTTCCGGTCGATCTCCTCTACAACCTGTCGACCAGAGTAGAACGAGAGAGAGACAGAGAGAGAGAGAGAGAGTGGAAACCCTTTTCAGGTGTATATATACGTACCTGCTCGCGTATAGTATAATACACAAGGGTTACGATGCGTCGGCCGAGATTTCGGGCGCCTGTTTAACGAGATTAAGGATCGAACGTTTAAAGTGTTTCTCGTTTTGTATACTGTATATGTTGTAGTCTCAAATTGTAGTTTGCATGTTTGGAATGCGCATGTACAATATATATGCGAATAAAGGAACGTTGTGGTATTGTGCATGGGAGATTTGAGGATAAGTGGCGCGAGTTTTGGTCAGTGTATATATATTTATAAGTTGAAGCAGTGATTGTGTTTTTGGGTGTGTTTATGTGTGCTATGTGATTGAACGGTTGTGGATATAGTGCGCTGTGTGGAAAACAACGATCGGGTAAAATTTCTGGTAGATTTTTGTCGTAGATTTTATGATTGAGACGATATATAAGATAATTGTTTTTTTTTTTAAACTCTTTATAAATACAAACGTATTAAGTTAAGATCAGTACATAATGCGCCTGATTTAGCTGCGTCTATATATTTTTATATCAAGTTGTAAAGATGTAAGTCCCGTTAAATATCAATAAAATAAAATAAAAATAAAATAATTATTTCCACTCTCTATTTTTTTTCTAATCAATAAAATAACATTAATACACTTAACAAGACATTCGCAACTATTATCAATCGAATCACCACCACTATTCACCAAAATTCACTCGCAATCAAAGAATTAAAAAAAAAAAAAAAAAAAATGTATTGTATAACAAATTCACTGAAAAAAAACTACTCCTCACGTCAATACCTCCTATATACTACCCTTTTTTCATCTATACCCCGACACTCAACGACACTTTCGCACACTTCGCTGCCCTTCGGTCGTGCCTTTTCCCATTTCCCCCGCACAAAGACTTTCAATTTCCCGCGCGTGCGCGTTCATCAACTATCCCTCTTCTCATATATATATATATATATATATATATATACTTACTCACGCATTTTTTGAACGACCGAAGGAAGGGATTTCTTGCGTTGCGAATCCTTGCGCGTAATTACATTTCGAGTGAAGCGAGTAAGTAACTTTGGAATGAGGTGGAGTGGAGAAGGAATAAAAATTAAAAAGCGGAGACATCGGCGGGTTGAGATTCTTCGTTCGCTCGTTGATTTTTATGCGTGAGAGTTCGAGGGAGAGAGAGAGAGAGAGAGAGAGAGAGAGAAATGACGGGGTTGATGGGTAATATCGCGTGGAATTGGCTTTTATTTTAGGATCGAAGGGATACGAAGTGTACGCGAGGTTGAAAAGTGTAAGATTCTTTTTTGGGATTTTAAATTTAGGTAGACCCGAAGCGTAATAGGAAATATCGTATATATGGTACTATTTTTTCTTTATTTTTTATTATTTGCTCATTGTTTTATTATTATTACTTTGGGGCCATTATTGTTTTACGAAATAATATGTAACAATTGTTCACTGATAAGAATAATCTGATAATTCTTATCAGTGAATGGTAAATTACAGTCGACGTAAGTAATATTTGTAATTATGTAACAATTGTTGTTTACAAAAATTTAGAATTATATTAAAGAATATTATTATGCTTATAAGCAATAAGAAACGAAAGGTGATAAATCGGATAAAACGATTTTGTTAAAATGAAAATGAATAATTTTCAATTCGAATAAAATTCATTTTTCCAACTAAATATGTCGATTAAACATTACATTAAATATAACAAATTTCGTTCCTCACTGTTCAATTGGTATACAAGCATAAAATTTCCATTTATCCTTTACCTTTCCATTATTCATATACCGACAAACCTCACATCTCACTCGAAAACCTTCTCAAATATTGTGCTCTACGCCGGCACTCTCGAACCGTAACGCGACCTCACCGAAATCGTCCAATAAAAATGTCGCAAATCATCTCATCACCGGCGTTCCAACCACTATATATATATATATATACTACGATTCCTCCCGTGTCTTCATATATCCGCGCGCCTGCGCATTACAACTATTTCGTACAAAGGGTTGAACCTACCCGTAACGAATAGGACGCGGACCCTCCGCATGGCGAATTCGTGTCGCTAAAAAGACAGAGAGCTATGGTGTCGTCAAACGATACATCATCGCAATAATTATCCTCTCGATCATCATTCGGTCGATGGCGGCACGTGTGTGTATTATACGTACAGAAGTGGTCAACTCTTTCACGCCTGTCGTTGTCTTTGTAGAGGCACTCGACGATTTTGTAGTCGGAGTGAATTGAGTGGTGTCTTTTGATAGTTTTCTATTCGAGAGGATGATGGTGACTTTTGCGAATTCTATTATCTTTGAGTATAAGCCACTTCTGGTGGGTCTATTTGAATTTTTAAGAGTGAAATTTTACGGTTTGATTCTCCTCGGATGGACAGATGGGCTTCCGGTTAAGTATACAATGGTTAGTTTGCTTTTGCGTTTATTTGTCAAAAGTGATGTTCGCTTTTTTTTAATATAAAAGTGAAAGAATTGATTTTAGCCAATTATTGTTAACTAAATTATTACTAAGTTATTTTAAAAGGCTGTGGAGTTCTAGAATTAGGTTATTTAATTAATTAATTAATCAATTTCTAAATGTTTATTTAGAAAATGTACACTTTATGTCGTCCGCATATTTATTTATTTGATTAGAGTACAAATACATAAAGGTATAAATACTCTGAACATTAAAAATATACCTGTGGTACAAGTTTGGTACAAAAAATAACATGAATTTATTAATCTTTCAAAGTGTCATCATATACAAACTTTAATAAATGCAATAATAATATATTATCTAAGTTGATTTCATCGAAAACCTAAATTTACTTGTTATTCATTTTCAAGAAATCTTTATAATTTAAAATAGTGAAAATTTTTTAACGATAGCTTTAAGAGATACAATTTTGCAAAACTTAAATAAGATTTATTTTCCGTTCTTTTAGGTATATCGTGGTTTTTTATTAAAGGTTTAAATAGATTTCAATCTATTTTATTAGAGATTTATTTTATTATTTTATTTTTTAATGCTTCGCATATACTTACTCAAAATACTACACGAAAAGATTCGATTAATTGGTTTTTTTTTTCTATAGGTCTTCACGTAAATATAAATTAAATAAGAAGTATAACAAAATAAGAGAATTAAATGTAATTACAAATAACTGCAGTGATTCATTTTAGTCTTAATTAATTTTTATTTATATCAGTTTAAAAAGAAAAGAGTTTATAACTTCATAAATTGATTTCAAAATCATACAAACTGTAATGTATATATTACACTTATATTAAAAATATTCTTTGCCTTACACAGATTGTTTACATAATACGAAAACAGCTGTATGCTTTTCAAAAACATTAATAGTAATCCAACCAAATCTGACAACAACCGAAAAACCTCGTTGCCTCCAAAAATCCGTTAAGAATCCGTACCCCTCAGCCCTCGATTACACGCGTATATGTATGTATAACGCTAAAGACTCATTTCACAGAAATTTCGTCAACTATACGCCACCCATGACTTCATACACATATAACAAACGATCTTGCATACTTATATATATATATATATATCCCTCGCACCTTCGCCGTTACCATCAACCAAATTTCCTGTCGTACACAAGTACATACACGATTTACCATAATGGATCTCATACTGTGACCTTCACCGGACACACACATATATACATATATACAAAACGTTTTTCCCAGCGGACTGCTACCTCGAGCCACACGCGTTGCGCGCAAATATTGAATAGCGCTTTCACCCGGGAGTGAATCGCACCCCCGATCGTTTACGAAAGAGAGTGAAAGAGAGGAAAAGGCTTGAGAGAGTGTAGCAGCCGTTCGTTGCGCATCATCAATTAAGCGTTGCAAAGGTTCCTATTATTACAAAACGGCTGCTGCTGTTGTATAGGGAAAGTAGCCACTGATGCTGCTGCTACTTTTCTTTGACAAATGTACATCAGTGGACACGAAGACGAATCATTAATTATCATAGACGACGAGACCGTTTTCACGCGTGTGCAACGTACGAGAAGATGTACGACAGTATAGACTGAACGAAGAAGATGAAGGTGTATCGAGTGAGAGATCGAGATGATTTTACGGGCGGTAATAAGAGGTGATGTATTTAGGGATGATTTGAGATGGTAACCGTGGGTAATAAGAGGGAGGTGACAACTTAAGCGAAGTATACGTATTGAGAGATTGATTGTAAAAGTACGTCGTTAAACGATTATTTAGAATTGAAAAGTAAGTATTGGCTATAATAATAGCGATTTTCTCCGAAACTGTTATATGTATGTACATGTAAAGAATCATTGTAATACGAAATTCTTCAACATATATAGAACATGACCGTTATTATCCGTTACCTTAAATCACCATTGAAACAAGAGAGAAAACCTTGCACTTCTATCGAAAAAAATTCACCGAAATAACTACTAATCGATTCAACCGAACCGTTAAGACCCATCACACGTTACTCTCCCGTTACCTAACATCTCTTGCTTCCTTTCCTCTTTTTTCGCGTTCTACTCTGCATCGTATATACGCACACACTGACCTACACGCAAAGAAAGGAAAAACCTTCCGCCGACAAGAAAAAAAAAAAAAGAAGGGAAGAAAAAAAAAACTGTCCCTTTCCGCCTTTTACGGCAGCATTGACGACGAAGGAGACAGAGAAATCGCATGATCTTTTTACGAGAACCGCCGCTGTTTCTTAACTCACCGGGAAATCGGAGATCATTAGGCTACGCGCCGTGTGTCGACCCGAATTTTCAGAAGCGAGTGTATAGTATACATATATATAGTGCACAAGCACGCGTCTGTGTATAAGGTATTATGTATGTAAGCTACGTTCCTATATATATATATATGACTGACCAGTGTCCGAACCGCGCGTGTATATATATCTATAGCAGATGGTAACGTGTATGTGTGTGCCTTTACGCGATCGGCACTCAGTTCCTTCATTTTTCATTCGGTTAAGCTGTATATTTATCGCCTTTTCGGTAACCTCCTCGTTCCCCCTTTTTTTTTCCTCGTTGTTCGGTTATTCTCTTGCAACTCGCCCGTGGTGTGAGCGAGTTTTCAGCTGAAGTGGCCGTTTCTCTTTTTCTTATTCTTCTTTTTTTATAGAGCGCTTTTCGGAATTTGGGTGTATACATGCATGCATGCTGCTTTTTTTTCAACAATGGTACGTGTAGTCGTTTAAATGGTGATGTATATATGTCGGAGTACCTGTGAGGGTGTGAAGGAATGTGAGTTTTTAACGCGACGTGTTGGTGTGTATAGTGTATGGTGATGATTGTGTTCTTTGATTCGAAATGAACTATAGCGTGTGGTGATCGACAGTAACTGGATGTTGAGATTAATTGGAGTTTTTAGATATTTCAGTTTGAGGGTGTTAATAATGATTTCGGTTCTCGTAACTAAAGAGTTTTGTATAAAGGTCCTGTATAACATGTTATGAATCTAAATTTGTTCTAGAAGTATTGCAATAGTTTTTCTTAATGAAACACTCAAATTTTTTAAATTATTCAATAATTTAAACACAAAATTAAAAAAAAAAATAATATAAACGTATTATTTTTATTATTTAAATAAATACAAGGAACTTCGTTGTTACACCTTTTTTTCATCATAAAAATAAATATATCCCCAAAAGTCCACTGAACCAACGTTCAAAGCAATCCTCTGAAATATTTATACATAAAAAAAGCACGAAGCCATTACACCTTTCACCCTTATACCGCCATCACCGTCCTCTTACAAAGAGAAAACAATATATCTCACACCTTTCACCATGCGCTACCCCCACAGAAACACCGCTGATACCTTTACGACGTCAATTACAATAATAAAAAAAAAAGAAGAAGAAGAAGCCCAAAAGTCAACGACGCCATATATATACGAATAACCCGGTAGCCCTTACCTACAACAAAGTAATAATAAAAATGAAGGATACATACCAACACTATATATATACCTGCGACTTGGTGACTCTCTCTCTCTTTTTCTCAGTGGCCATAAAAAAAGGGGAATAATTCCACGCGAATCTCTCACCTTGAACTTATACACGCGCGTGTACGGTGGCCCTCGTAAAACCCCGTTCGGTGAAGGAGTCCATAAAGCTGCGGGCGCTACCTCGTAATGGGTTGTGGTGGTGGTGCGTAAGAGAGAGAGGGTGTCGTAAAAAAAAAAAATCAGTCGAGAGTGAGAGTGGACCGCCGACTGTGAGAAGCGTAAGGAACGGCCGGTACGTGAGGAGACGCCATCGACGTGCTGAGATGGATATGGTATATATATGTGTGTACGGAGTGTTTTTGAATGAAATTTCGGGTTCGTTCTTGTCATTGGGTGTATTTTTATTTTTTTATAGTAATTGTATGTGGATACGAGATAATGATTACATATATAAGTTGGCGATTCGGATGGTTTTTATTAAGTGTCTGTAATTTTATATGAAGCATTTTATATAGTGTGATAATAAAATAATCTTATTTGTGGACATTATTTGGGAGTTATACAAAATTGATTATCTTTCAATACTTTTCCTTGTATTGATCTAATTATAATTTGGTGGATGAAGGTTAGTTTTTATTCCAGATTTTTATATTTAACCCTTTAACTCCTATTGTTACTCTCATGTAACATGATATTAAAAAA
>JAYJLV010064777.1:0-16737 GCA_036873485.1 Torymus texanus
TAATTTTAAGATAAGCGTCATTTTAACATGCGTTGACCAGAAATTCTACCCAGAATCTACTCAATTTTCTACCAGGGGGCTTCTCTCATCTTATAAGAATAAAACTTTTGTATACCTTTCATATAAAAACATATTTTTCCAATCTTCATAACGTTGTTGTCAAATAACACCATTATTCTCACTGTATATCACACTCATTCTCCCGGTACACAGTATACTAAGGCCATCAAATAATTTTCTCCTTCATTCCTGGAAGCACCTCACCGAACAATTACAAATTCTAATAAAATGCATCTTCCACAGCTCAAACACTCGTGCTCACTTCTCGCGAGCTCAATTTCAATGTACTACCCTATGCGCCCAAGCAGTATAGTGGCGCATCCAAACAATTGCGCGTCAGAATCAAGAATCGGAACGACGACTCCAACGCGTCTAAATACCGGCAAATACGAGACATTCGCCACCCTCCAGCTTCGCTTTAAAAGCCCGTCCCGCTAATGTCCTACTCTCTCTCTCTCTCTCTCTCTCTCTCTCTCTCTCTTTCTCTCCCCTTCCGCACACTTAACGGCGCCCGAACTAATGCCTTAATGCTGCTTCGAAATTCGAATATGCGTTTTAGCGGCTGTATATATACATGGTATAGGTAGGCTCAATGCGCGCGGTGTACGCGCGTGAAACATGACGATCCTCCTAAAATGTTGATCCCCAAGAGTAGCAGAGTCGCATACTGCTTCGTTCCGCTGTCTGCCTTTTAATTACGCCTGTGCGCGACTTGTAGAAGCTATACGGCTGTTTTAATGAAATCCGCGAGCGAAGCTAGAGAGTTTTATGGAGTGTCTTTGATCGCGTGCGCCCACGTACTTCGGTGGCTCTACGATATTTATACATGTAATAAGTGTTTTAATTGAGTTTAGATAGTTTCGGGAGATTCTCATCTGTACGTTTTCACTGCGAGTATGAAAATTGAGACATTCGCGAGGAACCATTCGTATGCTCAATCCTACTGTCTATTTCAATATAGATATTTTCAAACTCATATTGTATAGAAAACTATTATTCAATGCTTTTTATAATAATAGAATTGCATCAAAACTTTATAATCTTTAGTGAATTTTTTTCTATTCATTTATTTATTTGATTTACCATTCGGACATCGCTATATACTCTCTCATCTAAGCTATTGCTTTGTATTAATTATAATGAATTATTATACTTCTTATTACTCTATGTTATATTTTATTGTTAAATCATAATAACATTATTTTTAATAAGAAACTAACATTATAAACACGAACTATTTTCAAAACTAACTACGTCTAAACTCCAATTGACATTGCTCTCCCCAATAAACACGTACCCGAGCACTTCCCGTACTCTAATTCAGGCAAAACACCAGTCTTCCATCTCACTACCGCCCTATACACTTCTCTACTACCTCTTTATACCCCCCTTCCCTATCTCTCTCTCTCTCTCACTCTCTCTCACACACTCTCTTTGCTGCGCCTATACACACGCGACCCGAAAATTAGTGAGGCGATAGCGCGCGCTTGGAATCGTCGCAAGCCAATGCCGCAAAGAGAGAGAGAGAGGGCGAGAGAGAGAGAGAGAGAGAGAGAGAGAAAATACCTGCCTTCCCCGGATATCTTCGCCGCACGCGCGAGAGCTTAGTGCGCATAGCGGAGGCTCGAAATTGAAAGCCCAACCCCTTGCGCCTAGAAGCTGGCAAGCGTACAAGAAGACGTTCTATTAAACAATTTGTCAGGCGGCGTGCGTAAATTCCAAGTGGGAGGGATTTTGGCGATTGTAGAAAGCTTTTTTGACATTAAGTGGTTTTAACGTAACGAGGAAATATAAATTAGATGAGGTAGTAAGATTGATATAAGTCATTGGTGGGAAAGTAGGGTACAAAAGGTTGGTAGTTGTAAGATTGACATGGTTACAAGGTAAATGAATGAACGAAACGAACGTTAAGTTTTAAGATTATTAGAACTGTCACGTGCAGAATGTTGAAATGTCGGTTGGGATTTGGTTATACTAGAAACTTATACGAGAATCATCCTACAATATACGTAAACAAGCATCGGTAGAAAAGCACTAGTCGCGTAAAGGGAAGGTCCCGGTTTTGATTCCCGGCCAAGGCACGCCGTGCAGCTCTTTTTATCAAGTACTTCTCCATTTATTTATTTGTTATTTGCAAGGAGTTGCTTATAACAGTTGAATATTACGTTTCTACTTTTCGAAGAACTCTTCATTTGTCTCTTGTTTTCAAACCAATTCTTTTATTACTTTTCGCAATTTGAGTCCTTCCTCACTTATTTATTTATTATTTGTAAGGCGTTGCTTATAACAGTTGAATATTACGTTTCTACTTTTCGAAGAATTATTCATTTGTCTCTTGTTTTCAAGCCAATTATTTTACCATCTCTTGCAATTTTGTACGTTTTTATAAAAACATTAAAAATCAATTAGGAAAGAAAAGTGAAATCCTTTAGTATACTGTATACAATACACCGGAAATTTTACATTAAGGTAAAGAATTAAGAAAAACGTTTTTCTGCATCAATAATAGATAGAAACTCATCCTCATTGAACAATTCCGCACGTAGGTAAATATTTCATAAGCTCTCAATCCCACTTAACAATCCTTATTACAACATTCAGAACAGGCTAAGAAATTTTCTAAAACTAAAATACATATATTGCATTCTACAACAAAACGAAACAATAAACTATTTTCTCCTATAACAAACCGTAGGACGCGCGCGTGCGCATCGCCAGCGGTGTACGCATTGCGGTTGTAATATCGCGGCGCGGTCGCGGCGGTCCGCGAGGGGACGTTATATATACGTAAGCCCGGGGTCACCAGCCCTCCGCCCCCTTCCCCCTCTCTGTCTTTTTCACTTTCCCTTGATGCCAGAACAGCGGATTCAGGGAAATTTCCGGCCACAACGAAGTTTGGGTATTTATGAGAGAAAAGTTGGTATAGAATACGTGAAGATGGTGTTTTCGTGTAAAAGAAGGAGAAGGAGTTTTTTTTTTTGAAGATTTTTGGAAACCGTGGAAACGACCGTGGGACAATCAATTATGTGCATGAAGAGTTTTGCTTTTCCAACTGAAACCGCGTATTTGCCAGAATTTTCTCATGTTCGTAGAGATTTTTAGGTTATGTTAGTTTTTTTTGGTTAATACGATACAATGAAAGTAAAAAGCTTTACGAGGACAAAAGTAAATGCGGCGATGTTTCATTAAACCACACTGGAAGAAAAATATAACGCGCGGCCCCTGTAAAGGTCTGCAAGATATCCCTAAATAGCCCTTACGTGACGTTCATATAAACTACGCGCTTCCTTCGCAGCATCTTGTAAATAACATGGACGAAAAAAGGGGGTTGAAAGCATCGTTTAGAATTACGGTGAGCCGTTTTATTAGCCAGGAAAAAGTTTGTTTGAGCGGAACAAAGTTTCAAAAGATGTACTCGTGTTCTTAGCCAGTGTAATTAATGCGATACGTTAATTTTACATTCGTGTTGTACTTGCGATTACAGTTACGTATATAAATTTGTTTTTTGTGATAAATTTAAACGATAACTGTATTTTTTAATTTCCAAGCTTTTATTATATTATAAAAATAACAAAATATTGTGATCACTTTAAAATTTTTTAAAACTTTTGCAAACGTAAATGCATTGAAGTTACAAGTACGTATTATTTTCAAAAAATGAGGTTATTGAATAGCCTGCGGCACACCCAAAAATACTTTTGGCTCGCTTTACATTCGTATTCGATTGATGCTCCTCTGAAATATCCATTCAGCTTACAGTTTTTGGGTTGAGTGCACCTAGAAAATTTGTATCCGTTCCAAATTTCTCATTGTAAATTGTAAAGCTTCAGGAACATTTCAAAAATCTTAAATTCGCTACTTCATACTGCGGCTCCTAACGAATCCAATTTTTTCTTGTGTTTCATAATTCTTTATTCTTTAAAAATATATTTTATTTACATTAAATTACAAATTAAAATCAAGATACACATTGCACAGAGTTTCAGAGCGTACCCTCAACAGAAAAAAAAGAGAGAGAGAAGGAATACGACTCTGATTTACGCGAGAACGGACTGGCAATGAATATTTAACGAGGAGCAGCGTCGAAAGCAGCTGATCCGGCTTAGACGAAAGTGATAAGTCAACTCTTTTTCGAGCTCCGTAGTCTAGGATTTCCACGGGAATCTCCCGCTAAATATTCCGTCTCCGCCGTCTGCACCTGGAAAAGTTAATCAGCTTTATTTGGTTTCTATTGTATATTAAGCAATTGCTTCTGACAAAAAGTCAGATTAATTTTCTAGAAGTTAATATTCTTTCATTAAAATTTCTTGAAATATTTCTTTATGTATTTATCAAGACGAAAAATAATTTAAATTCAACAAAGAGATAACAAAAAAAGAAAAATGTTTGCTAATAAATGTAGATTTAGTAGAAGTTTTTAATTTCTATTTATAAACAATTTTTATTGAATTTATGTCTATTTACGAAAGAAAATTAAAAAATGAAGATTACTATACTTGACACCAAATGAGGGTCAAACTCATATTCTTACATATTTATCAACATAGTAGCAATGTTTATAAAAAATTGTGGTTATTTCAAGATACCATAAATTTGCTTCCCTTTCGCTATCAAACATAACAATTTTCACTACGAAATTCCTCTCCCTACACTAACCACATAAACATACTAAACACCATATATTTCACAACCCACTATGTTCTTCCACGAACCCAAATAAGAACATAACATCACACTTTTACCACTCCACTTCCAAAATTACAGCATTACCGCCAAACTAGTACGTCACCTACTTCCTAACCCACATGTACCAGAACCTCCCTCGTCCCTATCCCAATCGCCTAATTACCCAAGCGGCTATACACGTTGTGCGCCTCAAAGACCAGGCGTCGTGTACAGTATAGCTCCCGATCCTAACTATATACCTATATACATACATACAGGAGACGTCGTACCGATAGCTCCTGAGGCTTCGTTGCGATCATCGTCCGTGCTTTGTCACACGGCCTTGTACGTGTATAGATGTGTTGCACAACGAAGGAGAAGCGCGACGCGTGAAAGTTGCTCTGACGCTGACACATGGGCGACAGGAGAGTTGCATCGTATAAGATTGGTGGTACCATGTCGATGGTAAAGGTGCTGGGTAAGCCAGTGGTTGTAAAGTGCGTGTAGATAGTTGGAGGTTTTGGTAAGTCTGGTTTGGAGATTCGATTTGTTTATTAGTAAAGTTATTGTTATTTGGATATAGAAGAATTTTCTTTTTCTTATAGATAATGTAACACAACATGTACAAAAGTATCATGAATTGTTTGATATATGCTGAAAAAGTATACGATTTTATGAATTTATCTTATTTAAATATAACAAGGACCAACATTATAATTTAAAAAAATTAAATGTAAAATATTCTACCATCCACATAACATTCATTTACTCACCAACTTAAATAATTATTAGCATATTCTTCTTATGCAAATTTACGTTAATAATCTCGCAAATGAAAGCCTTTCGCTCCCCCATCAGCGTCACCGTAAAACTGCATTCACCGAATCGCAGCGATAATCTCCAAGCATCAAATTTCATCGCTTCTCACCCCACACCAAAAGTATAATAATAGTCAAATTAATTCATTTAAATATTAATAGAATACTCGCATACACCGTACGATTCCTCTCCGTTCAGCTTATTTCGTCCGGTGGTGCGCGTTAATCCGAAATCACTCGAAAATGGGCCGAAAAGCCAGTGGCAGTACAAACTGCATTCGAGAATGGTGGGTACGGGAAAAGAGTTGGGCGTGGATGCAGATACGCGGGCGCGCGCGCCTCTCGTTACGTGGACGCAGCTCCGATTTGAATGTATAACTGGCCGGATATAAACGAGCCTATGAATAAAATTTAAATTCCAATCAGCGTTGGCCGCGCGTATCGAGCAATGGTTATACGTATATATATGTATATATACATGTATATATAGGTACAATACAATGGTGATCGCCCAGGGGCTATCGTGTGTTATGCTATGGGGGTGATGAAAGGGGGAAAGGGTGTGCGATGGTTACAGAGAGTTGCAAGAAATATTCAAGATCGACGCGTAGGGCTGCGGTGAGCAAGCGAACTGGAGTTTGGAATTTCAAAAGGGGTATGTAGTGATGACGATGTATGGTAGACGAGAAGATTAGGATGTTTCAATTGTTGTGAGATTGATTCGGGGATAGTAATGGGGTGGCATTGGCGGTTGATAGAGTTTTCGTATGGAAGTGGAATTATTCATTTTTAGGCTTAGAACCACGAAGAACTGTTTTTTGATATTTCATATATTACATTGTTTATATGCTACATCGTTTTTTCATAAATTTAGGTATAATAAAAGAACGAATAAAGAGCGTATCAATATATCTACCAAATTTCTATATTTTATATGGCAATATGAAACAATGTAATATTACACTAGGTAAGTAAGTTCTTTAACTGAAATGATAACTATTGTTTTTATGAACATAGTAAATAATTATCTTCAAAATAAAAAACGCCCAGGTGTATTCGAAAATTTACAATTTACGTTATAAAAGGAATGCATTAAAGCGGAATTATTTTATGGAGCTTTTATACAATCAAGGAATTTACAATGTACGATAGATCTAAGTAACTGCTTACATAGCAAAGCAGAAATAAACCTTATTACAAGGTCAATCTTTTGTATTGGTTTGAAATACTTTCAAATAAAAGAAAAGAAAAAAAAAATAATGTACGATATGCTGAAAATTATCTTGTAATATATAACATAATAAGAATTTTCTGTTACATTGAAATAAATGATCGAACTATACTTCTAAGGTATGAAATTAAAAAAAAGTTAATTATAATTCCAAGAAAAGTATCTTTTCACTAAACTTTTCAGCATATAGCTAATAATGTGCGTCTTTCGTTTCTTTTAACAATAAATCAGTCCTACAAAAAATTTAATAACAATTACGTTTATTAAATACTTTTATATTTATAGAAATACTGCATGCCCTTTATGACAATATTTTTTTAAATTCTTTTTAATTTGATCAGCTTGATTAAAACCGAGTTGCTAAATATCATCAGGCATCAGCTATTGTTACTAAAAATCATCAATACAAATTTATCTGAAAAATTACTCCCGACACAAACATTTACCCAACAAAACATACTTCACTCTATTTACCATCATATATCTCAACTTACAAAAAAAATCATCCGAAAGCCCATCGGTTACAGCGAAATTTCCCTAACCCAGCCTACAGCATTACATCGAGCTTGCACCGGAAATGTTTAATAGCCCATCATTAGCGCGATTGCGTGGCTCTACGAGCCCACGCACGCTTTCCCCACAATCCGAGCAAACCGAACGTAATTGCAGCACGATTATGCGCATTTTAATCCTTAAGCGCATGCGTTATCTCTCTCTCTCTCTCTCTCTCTGTTTGACGCGACGAAAGGTTTGACGTATTAATTAGCGCCGAGCGTGTATTTCCGCGTCAACCTGATTTCGTCGGCGTGCTCGCGCACTGGCGTAGCTCTTATTCAATAAAATTCATGTGCGCGCGTGGCCGCGCGTGGCATGTTTGCCAATCGTCTGCAGTATAGAGGGTACAGCCATCTGTCGGCCTCGATCAGCGCGAAATTCATCAAACAGTACAGGTGTTAATTATTTCGTCAAACGCTCGAAGCGCTACGCGTCGATGGCTGATGCGGAGATTTTTTTTTCGTTTTTTTTTTCTTGTATTTCGGGTGTTCGCAGTGTGGCTTTTTGCAATATACATGGTGATGTAGCTATGTGGTATATTTGGGAATGTGTGATTGGGGATATGTATTTTGGTAATAAATGAGAGAAGGAATGTAGTACGGTTAATTGTTTGATTTTTTGATTAAATAATTCCGTCACGTTATGGTGTATTGTACGCGACTGTGATAATGCGTATACTGTATTGAACTTTCGATATGCATCTATATATTTACATGTATTGCTTGTTTATTCTCTTGTTTCAGTACAATTTTTTTCTTCATTGCTCCTGATACGCATCCATTGTCATATTATAAACTATAATTATTAAATATCACTTTAAAATTTTCTGAACAACTTATCAATACGATATATTTAATTCTGCACCGTATAACGAACAAAAATCCAAAGCATTATCGCTTAACGATAACATATACTCGGAATTTCAGGCTTTTATGACTGGAAAACGCATTAACATAAGCTTTTCATAAAACTGAATACGACACCATTACCGTAGCGCGTTCGCTTCTATCGTGACAGCGATTTCCCCCGCTTCCCCTAACGTACATACATTTATACCAACCCAACCAACCCCAATGCCCAAAAAGTCACTGAAATCACGCAACACACAGACACTAGCGAACACGCGCGAAATCGTTCGAAATACCCCTATTCAGAAATATTCTCTCCCTCTCTCTCTCTTTCAATTTCAATCGTCCGGTGGAGCATATTTCAATTCTCGTCATACACTCGCTCTCCCCCTACACACATACATGCGACTGGTCAAAGTGGCCTGCTCTCTCTCTCTCTCTCTCTCTCTCGCTGACTGTGACAGGGTGCAACGGCCGAAATAAGAAGAAGGTCCACCTCCGGCTTTCTCCCAATCGTATCCCTTATTCCGCGCGGGTCCGCATTTGGCATGGCATCAAACGCGGATATTAGGATTCCCCCCCGCTGCTATGCTGCTGCTACTGCAGCGGCAGAGGCGCACTCGTGATCGGCCTACCCGAACGGCTTTCCCAGTGCCGGTACCTTATTCACGCACGACTCGCCCTCTTTTTATCATCGGCACATGCTGCTGCTGCTGCTGCTGCTGCTAGGTTGCCGCTACGTCGGCCGCTCGGCCGCTTCTAATTTTCCGTCGGCGACGCTTCCTCTTTTCCGCCGTCGGCTGCAGTGTGTATATATATATATATATATATATATATAGGGAAGAGATGAAAAATCCTTGCGGACAGAAAGAAAGAGAGAGAGAGAGAGAGAGAGGAGTTTCCACGAGCGTGCGTTGACTCGATGCCGGGGGGTAATGGAATGTTGGGGTGGGATGCAATGGGTGACAGAAAGAAGATGTGTGTCATTGGCAGGAGTAGAGGATCTGGTGATTAGTGGCGTTCAGAGAAAGATATGATGATCGTCTGGAATATTGATGAGAGTAGAGGGTTTATTGATGTAGTAAAAAGATAAAGTTTGGTGAAGCAATTGGCAGATAAATAAGAGGGTATAATATATACCCTAATGGTATATGATATTCAGTATAGGTAACTTATTATAACAATGAAATAATGTAGGTATTGTAAAGCATTAATTATGAGGTATTTAATAGTTGTCATTACGATAATTATCATTAATTTAATGAGTTTATATTCCTAACAAGGAGAGTGCATAACTATTGGGAAGCGAATCTTAATTAGACTGTGAGAATGAATTTTAGTCCTGTTTGGTCCGTTTCTCAAGTAATCATTAAAATGCGTTATTTTCATTAAAAGTAATATGTATATTACTAACTATTGATTAGTAACTAATAGATTATGAAAGTATACAGGAAAAGCTCAAATTTCAGATTTTTTTTCGTTTTAAAATTCTAGTTTTTTTCAGAAAATAATAAGTTATTGTTCAAAATGCGACCAATTAAATCGTTTTAATATAGATGTTTCTAATATTTTTTAATTTTGTGTATAGATTTGATGTACCTGTGTGTGCATAAATGCACAATGCATACTCAGTTGGGTCAATATTCCTTTTATGTCAAAGTCGCTATTTTGTTTACTACCGACTTTTTTATTTACAAAAATTTATTTTATTGATGTTTTTTACAAATTAAAACAAATATTGTTGACATACTATAAATTTACTTCATGTCTATAGTAAAATTCTCAGAAAAGTATCAATACATTAGTTTAAAGAGTTGGTATATTTCTATAATAGTTATATTTGTTTTTATATATGATAAATATACTTGTAAAGTGATAGCTAATCAAAGATACGTTTTTTCATAACGCCATGTATAATATTAGATAACTTAAGAAAAGAAGTTTATTAGTACTAATTACTAGGCTATACGGTACTAGGCTTCATTTTCAGATAAGAAAAAAACAATTTCCAAAGTCCATTTATGATCCACTTTCCAAAGACAAATATTATCGAAAAATCAAAATATTTTAATATACAAATATTTCAATAAATTTTTAACACAAACGTGGAGCCTGTAAAGCCAAAGAAAAATCAATCGAACGCGCGAAAACGTGAACTCGCTATCTACACGTGTGTGCATAAGTGATAAACGAAACATAGCGACGGCTTCTGTGTTTGCATTCATGTGTCCCGCCCTACACGCATAAAAGGGTCAAAGTACCAGCCAGTTTCCCCTCTATCCCTTGATACGTAAATTTGTATACGTATAAAACGAAAGAAAACGTACATTGAATGACTAGTAAAAAAATATAAAGTTTTGTCAATTGCTTGCTTTTTAGGGAATCTTTATGACGCGTAAAAAATATTACACACTCACGTATGCAAAAAAATTTCTCAAAATCAATGAATTTCAACATAGGTTACCTTAAAACATGTTTTTGAATATTTTTTGTCTCGAAAATTTTTTTTTCACTATTCAAAGCTTTCTTTGTAAGAATGCCAAAATAGTTTATTATGGAACAAGGAAGTTAAATCATAGATGTTTTGCGCGAGTGGGTTCACTGACCAAATTATTAAACAAATTCTTCAATCAACTGTAGAAAGGAAAAGAGAAGAGCAAAATAACTTCTATGATTGTTGTTGCGGTATTAAAATCTAATCTAACATTACATAAAATATTAGACAGGAGCAACGAGTGATCGTTAGTTTTAAGCAATGACAATGAAGTGAGTATGCGACTCACATACCATAAATTTCAGCACTCACACAATCATACATATTATTTTTGACATTATTATATATTTTTGGTAAAATTTTAGAAAATTTTTCTACTTTTAACAAAAGTTTTCGAAAACTTATTCACTAACTTCCGCTAAATTTACATAAAAAATTCTCTGTTTCATCATGCTTTACATTCTATTTTAAAATCAATATATTCTAATTACTAATCATTCACGTAAAATACACTTTATTCTTCTTACATTATTATGGGCACATTACATAAGAAAAAAACTCAATCGCCTACATTCAACCACCTAGACAGCAATCGAAAACAAAACTCCAAGCACAGACTTTTATCCAAGGGACAGTGAAGCACACAGACAGACAGAGGCTCGCCTAGAAAGATCTACGAACGTCCCGAAACCGTGCGAGAAAGAGAAAGAGAGAGAGAGAGAGAGAGAGAGAATCGCTATATACACACCTTCAAGCGAAGAAAACCGGAAGTTCCGGCCTCTCGTTAAGGATCCGCTCCTTCTCTTCCCTAGGCGACTTGGCTCGTCGCCCCTTTTCTCTCTCTTACTCCTCCCTCTTCCCAGCTCACTACCCGGCGTACTTTACGAATTGCAAATTTCGCGTACGAAGAAGGGGGGGAGGGGCGAGTTTTCGTTAGGGAAATCCAGAGCTCTGGGTTCGGCCGCCGTATACAAAGTGGCTCTGGAGATTTCGTCGCTCTTTCTCTGCGGCGGCTCGACGGTAAAAGCACAAATATTTGACGGGTAAATAGAGTGATACTTGATGCACGCGCGAGCGCAGTAGTATATATACATATATATATATATATACGTACGGGGGTGTAGAGTAACCGACGGGTCGTTATGGGAGCGAAGGGGGCGAGACTGCGGGCTTTTTAGTTTCTTACTGGAATTCGAGAGAGAGAGAAAGAGAGAGAGAGAGAGAGGTGCTTGTTATTTGTCGGGAGGCGTGGGCGGAGAAAGTGAGTATCCGAGTATCTTGTATATATAGATGTTATGAAGGGTAGGTTATTTGCGGCAAATTTGAATATATTGCGTGCGAGTTAAACAAAGGATAAGTGATCGTCGATTGTAAGCAATGCTTCGTTTTCAGCGTTTACTTTTCATTTTTAAATGAAGATTTCTTGTAATGATATGTAAACAAAATTAGCGCGCAATGACTTTTTTTCTGTTTTTCCATCTGTATAATTTTATCATTTAATTAACATTATTAGTTGCCTTTAAACTTATAGTATATTTTATTCAATTTCGAACACATTTTTCCATCATTTCAAAGACCATTTACTACACTGAGAAAAAAGTTTAGAAAAATTATTAAATGTTTTGTAAAAATTAATAAAGTAAAACCCCTCAAAATTACCATAGTTTATAAGAAATTTTGCTAGAATTATGGGAGAATTTATTATACTGTATTGTTAAATTTACTGTTAAATATGGTAATTTTTGGGTCTTTACAGTCTGTGGTGGCTTTACGAGACAGTATGGCAATTTTTACAAAACATTTAATAATTTTTACTACACTTTTTCTCAGTGTAACGAAACATCTATGGATCTACTTGCACGAAATCATGTTTTACGTTCTACTTACTTTAGGATCCCTACTCTTTTCCAACTCACTTCTCTCCACACGGACCACAACCCCAATCACAGCAACTTTTTTTACCCACACCCTTCATAATATTTTTCAGGTCAACCGTAGACACTTCTTCACACACCTCCACACACTGATAGACTGGGTCAACGCCAGCATAGTAGCATCTACTACCCAACCGTGATTTCGCAAGCCACGCGCATCGGTCCCGTAGTTTGCTCTCGCGCTAGGCTTAAATTGCAAACATTAGCTTGCAACTTGCAGCGGGCGCGCGTCACTGTTCGTCAACGTGCACGGAATACGAGCACATAGCGTGAGGACGACGACGCGCTGCGGGGGTGAGTGAAACAAGAGAGGCGCGCGCGCGAGCCGATTGACGAATTTCCGATGGCGCGCGCCTTTATTGCGACGCGACGACGACGAGGCGGAAAGGAGACAGGCGAAGTTGGAGACGGAAAAAGGCGGGGTAGGAAGAGAAAGAGAGTTTGTTACTTGACGTTCAGGGTTCCGAGTTGGACGAGAGGAGAGTAAGTTTCTTTCTCTCGTGATTTTCGAGTCGTTAGTTGTTCTTTCCGCTGCGCGTTCTTCTCTTGGATTAGTTAGGGACTCAGTTATTGGAAAAACTGATTGAATAGGGGTGAATGGTAAATGAGCGAAATAAAAGTAAGAAGGGTTATTGGACTGAAGGATACATAAATGAATTTCGGTTGGAATACTAAATAGCTGGAGTTTATATAGAAATATTTCATTTGATGTGTATGATTGTTAATTTGGTAATTTTCAAATTGAAATTAGAGCCTCAATTTCGGTCGAATAAACATCAAAACATTGTATAGACTTTGCCTCGTGCTGTAAAGTTAATAGAACATCTATTTGGGCTAATATTATATTATTGTAATGTTATAAATCAAGATAATAATAAAATCAATGTCTTTAATCACGTTTAAAATAACAATTAATATAACAATTCAATCTCTATAGTGTACTAATCAACCAAATGAACATACATATATATAAAATTAGTTATACAATCCATCCGCACGTTTACGAAATTATGTACATTACAAATCGTTCACCCATGTGGCTTCCCAGAATAACCGAAAAAATCCACTTTTGGAGTTTCCGAGAAAAACGGGTTTTAATGTTCAAACTTATATGTATAAGATCGGGAGAAACGAGATGAGTCGCGGTACTTGACTAGTAAATTGACATGTTCAAAACACATATTCACACAGTGTTTTGAACAGATTATACATTTTCTGATGCGTTCAAAACGAGTAAGAATTAAAAAAAGTATGGTCTTTCCGGTTATTCCGGTCAGAAAATTAAAAAAATGGACTTATCTGGTTACCTTTCGGGTGAACTGTAGCTTTACAGCAATATTTTTTCTACTACTGAA
Organism: Torymus texanus; assembly: GCA_036873485.1. Lineage (NCBI taxonomy): Eukaryota > Metazoa > Arthropoda > Insecta > Hymenoptera > Torymidae > Torymus > Torymus texanus. The sequence goes on from JAYJLV010064777.1 coordinate 13,961, forward strand.
AGAGGCAAATGAAAAAGACCTATTTGAAGATAAAAAACCTAAGGCTATCTCGATTTTCAAAAAAGTGCACTTATTCGGTTACTCCGGGGAACCACAAATATATACACTAAGCAAACTTTATGCGCACGCGCATACGGTGCACGACTATACCTAATCCGCACGCGTGCATCGCAGGAAAATTCGCTGCAAAATTCCGCAGCCATGCGTACAGCCGTGAGAAAGAGAGAGAGAGAGTTGACCATCCATCCGAAAACAAGTTACAAGCTAATGTTCGCTACTATACGTGCGCTCACTCGTTCGCGCACTAGCTGATTGGCGGCGCAAGCGTTAACTAGGAAAGCTAAGCCAAAGAGAGTGAGAGGGAGAGACTCGGCTACACTGGCGTCGTCATCCATGTGACAACTTATAATTTGATAGAAAGCTCGGATGTAGTGGCGCCGGAGACAGCGCGTCTTCTGCTCCCTTAGCCGCGAGAACTAGTTAACACATGGATACTCGCGAACGCGCGTGTTACCAGTCAGTTAACCCGTTCCTCCCCTGGGAGTAGTTTCGCTTGTCGCGGTGCCGACGACAGTGTGGGAAGAGGAGGTGGGTGGATGGAACGTATAGTTCAAGAGTAGATAATTTTTGTCGAAGGGAATTTTGGATTTTTTAATTAGAAAACGTTGGCAATCAATAATCTAACAATTCATGTGAATTACTTGGTGGTAGCCAATTGTCGAGTTTATTAAGACGCTGGTGTCCCGGTTTGATCTTAAATATTAACCTTACAATCGCTCGGCGTTAAACCATTTTTTAATAATAACGAATCTACTACATCTATACTTATATATATATATATATATATATATATATAGTGATTCACTCTACCCATCTGCATAGACGTCTTCAGCGCTTGAACCATTTAGCTCGCTCAGCAGCCCGTAGAAACTAATTTCGCTCAAACGAAATTCATCATTTTGCAGCAACCAGCGAGCGAGTCAACTGACTCGTCGTATATTCACGAGCGCATGCTTCTAGCTGAGCGATTGTCAGAGAGGAGCAGCAACGTATACGCGTTGAAGAAGGAAAACGAGGCGCAGATTCGAGCGACGAGCCTGGTTAGCGAGTCGGATAGTTTAATTCCGTGAGCGCGCGTGCAAGCCGCGCCTGCGCTGATTATATCGTGATGTTTGCTCTGAAACGTGTATGTATATGTGTATGTGTATGTATGTGAAGTGTAGTTACGATTTCGTAGGGTACGAAACCACTGGGATTTGTGTGCGCACGTGAAGCTGTGTGTGGGTTCTTGTGATATGCATGAGAGAGTGAGAGAGGAGGTTTCGTTGCGCGACGGTTTTTCGGAGGGGAGAAGCTTGCACCTCTAATCAGGGTACGCGCGTGTGGTACATTGTGCTAATGCAACGATTTGGGTGGAATGAATTTCGGTGAGGTAGGTGATCTTTTTAGGTGTTGAGTTTGAGGTAACGAGGTGTAATTGAATTTTGACAAGGTGCTAAGTATGTAGGTGTGATTCGTTATTTTAGACAATTATTTTACTCGTTTTTTAAAATTACTTTTTCATTTGGTTAGTGAAAAATTTTATTAATGTTGATCAATTTGTCATATTGTTTATGGTAGATTTTAATATTATTGAAATACAATACACAATTGCAACAAAATTTTGGTTAATTTTTATTAAAGAGTGTTATAATTATTTCTGAAAGTTCATAGTCCCTTTTGTTTAGAGGAAACGTATTAAAAAAGTAGTAACTAGGAGATTGTGCTACTATCTGTAGATCAAAGAGTTGGATTAAACTTTATGATATATTTTTGGACGTGAAAATCTACAATAGCAGACCGTAAAGCTGTGAAAACGTGAGTTGTGGATATTTTTAGTTTTATTTTAAGAAATTCAAATCATCATGCGAAAGTTGCAAATACCTGCTTCATTTCGCTCAGGTTTTAGTCCATATTCTTTCCTCAACTAAAAGAATATGTAAATAAAAGCTCTATTCTTATAGTTTCATTTTAGATTTTAAAAGTTCTATATGTGATTTTTTAGATTTTTTTATTATTATTTACAGAAGAGGGTTTTTTTTACCATATTCTTAAAACAAGATTAAAAATATCCGTTACACAAGTGTGTTCCAGCAAGTAGAAAAATCAATATTTGATACTCCACGCAGTAGTCAAAATTTTAAAAAATATTTAAATATTATCTTTATTAACCTCTTTGCACGGGTTACTTTTTTGTTTACAAATGTTTAAATTTCTACGAATTCTTTATGTCTTTAAAAATTTTATACGTTTTACGATTCTCCTTTCGTCGTGCAAAGGGAATATAAGACTGTTTCATCATAAATTACTTTTTGTCATTCTGTTTATTTATTTATTTATTATTTTTTTTTATTATACTCTTTATAAAATGAAAAAGTTGATAATATTCACTACCTAATAAGTAAATATTTACTAAAGAATTCCATCAATTTTTTCACTTGTTTGCACCAGTAAGCGACTTTTTATTTATTCATTTACATATAAAGTACTGACCTTAAGATTTTTTACTACATCACTAAACTAAAATATTCCCTCTACCAAAAACAAAATCACATAATCCCCCGTTACATTAAAAATTTAACTAAAATTCCTCTACTCCCACTTCCAATCGCGAAACACTAAGAACTATGATCCATCCACGATTTTGTTCATTTTAGCGAACGTACACGGAGAAAAACTTCATAGTAAAAATTACCATAAATCATTGAAAGAGGAGGATATACTCAAATTATGAGGTT
>JAYJLV010064788.1:0-16735 GCA_036873485.1 Torymus texanus
CTCTCTCTCTCTCTCTCTCTCTCTCTCTCTCTCTCTCTCTTTCTCTCTCTCTCTCTCTCTCTCTCTCTCTCTCTTTCAAACACCGCTATAACTCTTAATATAACCGCTTCCACGAACGATGGCCATCAAAAGTCGCATCGAGGAAAAAAAAATCTCGCGTCTAACGCTTATATTCGCGTGTGTTTGGCGCCGAGAATATATATATATATATATATAGAAAATGGACACACCGCGGGCGCGAGCGCGCGGAAGAAAGGGACTGCAGAAACGACGCGTCACTAATTCGCCGTTAATTTGGCGCCCCGTGGGAGGTCTGAGCGCGCGATCATCATATACAGTCCGACGCCTCATGCCGAGAGAGAGAGAGAGAGAGAGAGAGAGAGAGAGAGAGAGAGAGAGAGAGAGAAATGAAAAAGAGAAGGATAAAAAAAGGATCGAGAATTCGACATCGCGCGAATCATCACGCCGTGCGGCACGCGCGTTTAGTTACGTTCGCGAAACTTCTGATTTAGCCACGGAACGTGTGTCTGTGTGTGTTTGTGTATATGTATTTGGCATGTCTCTCAGCATCGTTGTTGGCCAATCGATCCGCCCGCTTGGATCCTTATAATTTCACTTTTCGCCGCTGTCGTCAAAGATCAAAGCCGAATCTCGTTTCGAACAAAGACGACGCGCGCGGGCGCGTGTGTTTAAGGTTTTGCACGCCGCTTTGTGATTTCAGCCGAGATTTTATGTACTTTAGGATGATTATAGGTTTGTTTTTCAAAGGCGGTGGATATATAGATGTGACCAGATGCACTGCTAATAAGAATAGAATTCAGAGTCCAACAGGTTAATGATATAAAACGATATTTGCTATTTTTCATTTCGATCGAAATTTTATATATAAAAACTTTATTTTTTATTGTTAAATACATAACTTTTATAGGATAATCTTTACGAGTTTTCAAGTACATTTTATAAACTAAAAAATTTTAATTGAATTCTTCACAATATTAAAACCCTTTTTTCATATATACCGCTCCAACCCTATAAAACACTATTGATATTCAAACATCGATTGCATCGAACGCACATTTGCCCTACGTGCACGTATAATGGACGCATATACACTGCGGATGATAGACTTCATCGTGAATTTCAGTGGCGAATGCCCGCGGCGAGGATCAATCGTGCATCGAAGTATCACTCGTCGGGACGTTCAAGGGCGCCAAAGGGGAAAAGCGCCTATATAGTCACTCGGTCGGCACTGATTAGCAATTAGGCGAGCTTGCGCGCGGGTGTGTGTGTTTGCACAGCGACGGTCGATTACCCGAGCTAAACGCGGCCGGTCTCCGGTATACGCCCACTTTTGCGTCATACCGATCCTTTGGAGTTATTTCGTTTTTTCTGCAGTTACATGCTTGTATACACAAAAGGAGGAAGATTTACTCTCACGCCTATATTCGAAAGTGATATTTATATAATTATGCTTGAATAATGGTTGATTGTTTAAGGATGTTAGATACATACGCGAATGAATATCCTATAAAGATGACAAAATATGTATTTAAAAAATAATTGATTTTTTTGTTGTATAAGACAATGTTTAGTTATGACAAAAATTCTTTTCAATTGAAATAATTTTTAATGCTTTGATGAATATTTTAATTGATAAGCAAACAAGTTCACTAAGAACGTGATAACTACGGTAATAACGTTAAAATTAAAAAATACAACGTAACTATTGATATTGATAAAATTTATTTAACAATCTAATTACTTATTAAGTGATTGTAGATAATTTTTTACACCGTAAAAAATTCTATAAAGAAATGTTATTTTATGAAAATGATACATAGTTATACATGCTACATTGAATTTTCGGATAGTGAAAGAATAGAGTTTCTGTACCAGAAAACAAAGCATATGGGCCAGGAAAAGTTCGTTGGGACATTCAGCCAACCGGGGAACTTTGCACCTATTAAATAGTTTGGATCGTAAACAGTAAATAATTATAAAAATTACATCTTTTATAAACAAGTTCTAACCAGTACAAAGTGGTACAAACATCTATCTATGGGCTTGCTCTTCATATATTCAATCAACGTTAACATCTCGTACTCACTTACCTATACTTTTGACAGTCTAATATAGACATAAATTATAAGCGGCTCATTCGTTTTATCATACAACGCCAGGGATTCGTTTCCACAAAACCTATAAAAAATTGAACGAGTCTGTTCACAAGTACAGAACAAAAGGGTCCCTCGCGGCTCGGGACTCAGATCCTCCTGTACAACCTAATTAATTAGCCATAATCACATACACGCATTCTCGAGCGCAGACGTATATTAAAAAAAAAGGCCAAAATGCGCAAAAGGAGAGAAAGACCAAAGCTGCGAGCTCCGCCCCTTAGAGACGAGGTTGCTGCGAAGTTTCACTCATCGCTGCTCTATCCCTCGCGGTGTGGTCCACTTTGCGCGGCACTACCACGTGCGATATCGGGCCTTCATTGTGCGACGATTTCGCCGCTCGTTTGTTTCTACATTTACCCCTGCAACTCGTGATATTAATTATGGCGGCGCGTATTACAGGGTTCGCGAGCGCGGGAGGTTTCGCCAGAAGCCGCGTGGAAATCGTTTTAGAGTAGAGAGCATAAAATGAAAAAAAAAAAATCAACTGGCCTTTGTTTTTTACCGCTTTGACCTATAGGTATATAATCTGTGTATGTGTGTGTGTGTGTGTGTGAGTATATGTGTGAACATGTTTGCGTATTAACCCGTTGCTATATACGTAGTTTTTAATTATCTCGGTGCTCGCCCGCTCATCGTTAGAATGATTGATGCGTTATGCGGTGTTCGGATGTAGACGTGCTCATCTGTCATCGCAGGATGTTGATCGCGGAGACAGTATGTTGATTACTGCGTTGATAGTTTCTCATGCATTACCCGGGTTATTGTCATAAGTGTAACATTTTTGACAGTTTTTTTTTTATTTATAATAAGTAAATGTCATAGTGAATAAAATACAAATTATAAAATTATAAAAGTATAAATAATAATATAAAAAATTTAACATTTTGGCATTTTATCCATCAATATATATGTAATAATGAAAATCGAGATGAACGAGGTTTCGCGTAGATCTTCAAATCCTTATTCAACTCATGCGTATAACATATATAGGAATCATACCAAATTTCAAGCCAATCTATATTTTTGCCATAATACGATTCAAGAAATGTACTTTTTTAATCAACATATATGACATTGAAACAGCAATTACAATCTTTTACAAAAATTGTCGCGTACAGCAGTGGGTGCATTCGTTTACGCAAAAACATACAGCCTTATACAATTTTACGACCAGCCCCTCGGCCATTAGCATATATATGTTGCTCTCAGGCGCAAGCTGCGGCCAAACAATCATGTATTAATCAACATTTTCGTGCGTGCACTCGGTTCAGCTTGACGTAAAATTCACTTAACATTGCACGACGCGGAGAAAAAGAGAAGGAGGGCATGCAGGAGCCTAGTAACTTTCGACCTTCGACCCGCGAGTATACGACCATGCATGTACTGTATTCATGAATCATAAAAGCTAGTATACCCGCGATACTCTCTTAGGACCTTGCTCCTTTGGAATATGTAATGCGAATTGCAAGTTTTCTGCCGAGCTCTTGGTTGGAGCTGAAAAGTTCGCTCGAAAGGTGTCTTCATGTTTTAAAAAATGTTTTTAAAACTAAATATGATTAAAAGTAGATAAATTTTCTAATTATATTACAGTTGGCCAAAATAATAATGTATTTAAGTATATTTTCTGCTTTTCGTTTTGTTTTGTTAATAAATTTATGAACCGAAGTGAAGAAAGAAAAGAAATTTATTTTATAAAAATACTTTCTTTCTTAAAATTGCAATACAAATATAAAAAAGATCGCGCAGGAAGTTTGCAAAATGAGTAAAAAGAATATTAATGTTATTATTAAAACAAAAATAAAAAGAAACATCAAATTTTACGAATCAAAAAGAAGAATCATTTATTTCGAAATAAATTTATTTTTTTTTCAACCTCCCCTCACCATTTCACGGTATCCCAAAAGAATCATCGCGAGCTCGTTACAAAAATCTCCCCTTCAACGTCCACTTTCAATTTAGCAATTAATTATTCCTAATGTCATCAATTCCCCCCCTCCTCCTCCTTCCTTCTCAAGAATGTCCGTCGCTGCGACTGTTTACAAGTATTATCATTAAAAGCCTTTTTCTCTCACCTCCTTCCCTGCTCTCCTTATCAGCATCGTCGCATCTGATTTCGAATTCTCCCGCGTGTGCACGCGCTTGTCTACGCCATTAAATTTCTCTGCCTCTTATATATACACTTCGCTCTCCAACGCGTCCTGCACACGCACACGCACGTATAATAAACAAGTGTAAAGGCGTCAGGGTGGCGACCGCAGTGGCGCCAGCTATATAAGACGACAACAAGCGCGCTTGTCTTCCCCTTCGAACACGGACCCGTAAACGACATGTCCCTCCGATTTCCATATACCGAGGTCCACCTTCTGATTCCCAGGACCCTTTAACCCATTCGCCTGGCATGCATATGTCTTTCCTTCTGACGTTTGGGTTCTTTTTTACCGGTTACTTTGGATTTTTTTTGTCGCAATTAGGATTCATTGTTTAAAAGCTTTTTTTCGACGAAACGATATAGTAAAGTTCAGTAAATTGATCCTGAAATTTAGATGATTTTTTTGTTAAAAAAACAAATATGTAGTTTTGTTATAAAATTAGTAAAAGATCGATATCGTAATAATAATATTAGACGTATGTATATTTTCATATTTTATATCACTTTACATCCTTACCAAACTTTCAGATGACGCATTGCAGGCGTTGCTTCGTAAAAAAGCAATGGACGCGTAAACACTACAGAGTCCTTGATGTGTGTGTAGCTACGGCTTCGATTGCTGAATTGAATTCGGGCCGCAATGACGATGCAGGTCGCGACGATCGCGTCACGAGTGCACGGGGGGCTTCTCTCCACCCCCTCCTCCCTTTGCCTCTTGTAGACTCTGATCATGTCTCTTCTTTTTTCTTTTTTTTTTAAATTTTTGTTTATTCAGCGATTTCTTTGTTTGATTTTCTCTATGGCTTTCTCACATACCGGCTCTTAGGGCAGTTCACACGGTTAAGAACATATTCAAAACGAACCAATTGGCGAAAATGTATATAATGGATGTGAGAGTTCTAATGTAAAAAACGTTCTTCTTATATAATTCTAAGGGATGTGACAAGATATAAAAAAAATTTAATAATTTGAAATTTGGAATGTTGCTAGTGTAAGTATTGTTTATTATTTTCCTCGTGAGATATCTCTACCTTAAATTGCACGAGAAAGATAATAAGTCCTTTCCCATTAATATCGGATCAAAAATAAAAATTTGCATAATAGATTGTTGTACTTTTTTCATAAACAAGACTTACACTAGCAACATTCCACATTTAAAATTATTAATTTTTTTACATTAGAACTATCACATTTATTATATAAATCTTGGACAATTCGTTCGTTTTTAACCAGTGAATAGTTCTTAATTAAATATCGATATACACCACACGTTCGATTTTACATTTGGCTTCTACATCTACAAAACTTTGTTTGATAAGTCTATAAACAATCGTAAACAATATTAAATTTGTAACTAGAATTCGTGCATCATAATTTAATTGTTTTAGTGTCAAATAATTTTATAATCTATCAATTTTTGCCACAATAATAAAAAATACAACGTAGAAATGTTTAACTACATTTCTGCCATGTCAGTGCTAATATGTAAGGCATAATATTTCTTTATATAATTTATGTATGTGTGAATGATGTGGTAACATTTTATTATTTTTACAAAAACTGTTCTCATCATGTAGTCGATAGCAGTTCCCACGCACGAGTCGAGATTCCAAAGCTTCCGAAGAATCCACTATCAACGCGACAGTGATTTCAATTTCAACCATCGCTTGTTAACATTCAAGTCGCGATTATTTATAGATAAAGTCCCAAAGCCATCAGGCTATCAGTTTTACAAGGACTCTTTTCGTGGAACGTGTTACCCGAGATAAAGTGGCGAAGGATACAGAAGAAAATAAGACTAGAAAACGGAAAAAAAATTCCACATTCCCGCGGTTGTCACTAGAGATAGATATTTTTTCATACCGTTTTTAAAAACAAAGTAAAAAATTTAGCTTTTCAAAGAAACTTTATTAGTCTTCTTTACTGTTTTGAAATATGAATAAATTTTATAATAAAATTAGTCAATGCCTGTAATTGCGTTTTGTATTTGCAATAGTTTTATATGACACACTAACACCGAATATATAAGATTCCTATTCATTTTCGGTATGAATAAAATTGGCATTTGATTTTTGAATTTCATGATAGTCGATGAAAGATACTAATTCGTTTCTTGGTATTAAATAAAAGCCTTTTTAAATATATATATATTGCATAAAATAATGTGTTTTTTTCTCATTTTCTTCAAAATTAAATATACGTTTGAACAAAATTATAACCAATAAATTATCCCATAATAGCTATCAAGTAAGTAAAAAAATTGTGCTAACTGTAAAAATGTCAGAATTGTATACGTATATAATTGGCTCTTACAGATTGCATATATACCACATGGTTCACGTCACTGCAATTTATTCAAAATGAATGAAAAAGGTCGACAAGAGCACCAAAGTCAACCAAAAAGCTGGACATGGTCAGCCTATTAGGGCAGTCGCTCGACGACACTCGCCTAAAAGCATTCTTGAATATCTTTTAGGAACTCTCTTATCTCCGATCGGATCGATTCTCGTTGAGCCACAAATGCCTTTGACTTTAGCGCACCTTCCGCAAAAGTCACAAGTCTCATGTGTTCAAAGATAGCCTGTAAAATATATATACTATACAGCTATACTTACTTCACTGTTAAACAGATTTCAATGCTCGACTATATGTTAAAGTTGTATTATATTTTCAACAAGTAAAAAAAAAAAGATTTAACGAAAATAAGAAATATGACAACTGCATAATGTTAAACAAATTATATTAAGAAGTGATTTTTTCAAAATTAGTATTCAATGGATTTGTTTACTAAATTCGGCATAATAACATAAATAAATTTTTTTAAATAAAGTGTCAAGTTTTCTTAGATCTGAACAAACCTTAGGAATCTCTTGGACGCATAAGATAATTAAAAACCATTTAACGTACCACCACCAATAAATCATTTCAGTCCTATTACGACCCGTACAAAAACTGTCAGGCTACACTGACCGAGAGTAAATTTAACCAAGCCTTTGTGAGATGAGTTTTCAATCTGGCAAGTCGAGCATTAGAAAGTGCAAAATATATGGGCCCCTAATTGTGAGCCCTGTAGCATGAAATGTTACCGGCGAAAGAAAAAAAAACAAAGGGAAAAAATTCTGAAGGTCGGGAGAGTTATCCTTGTTCCTTACTGGCCGTTGCTTATCTTATCGTACTGCCCGCTCACGCGAGAGTATAACGTCGGTTAAAAGTCGAAAGTTTTCTAGATAATAAATTTACGTACCTGCGGCCTCCGTGTGCGTGGCCCGGTGCGCATTTCATGTTTTCAGGCTCGTTCGTTTCGCTCGATCTCTCGGGAACGAGTGAGTCATAAGAGCAATCTTTCGGTAAAAACGACCTGACATGGGTTTCGGAAGACACTTCGAAATGGATACCTTTTTCTCATCTCGGTGTATTCCGTACACTTTTATCATCGGTTGTATATATATATATATAGATTGGAGATATAGATTTGGAGATGATAGTTCACTTTTTATAAGTATTATATAGGGTGCGTGATCGACTTGACACAAAAAGTGTTTAAGCCAATGTTACATATACTTAATCTAATTATTTTACACCTTCAAATCTCGTGAATTATGAATAATACTTTTATATAAAGTTTATAAGTAAAAACTTTGTAATACGTCTGCGTTTATACGTCTATCAGAAGTCGATCTTAGGATATAAATTATATACAGCATATGAATAAAATTCTATCATTTAGGTTTTTATTCAAGATTCACAGCTAAAGGTTTCTCTGTAAATGGAATGTACTTCTAACAACAACTATAATTATATATATATATAGAAAAGAAATTTGTTGTTTTTACATTTTATTAGCGAAAAAATAAAGATTTTACACAAAGTTTGAAGCATATAAAGCTCCGAGAAAAATACACTTAGCCACCAAGAAAAATGTAGTAAAAATTGCTATGCCTGGATGTAAAAGACTCAAAGTATCAAAAAATTGCCGTAAATTTAAAGAAATTTTTACTATGTTGTAAAAGTTATGGCAATTTTTTTAATATTTCGAGTCTTATACTCACAATGATACATGGTCATTTTTATTATTTATTTATTTTTTGGCTACTGCTTATGTGTTTTTTAAGTACAGAATTGTTTTTAGTGCAAGTTATTTAAAGCTTAAAACTTCATTTCGGAAAGTGCACAAACTTTACTGCTGGTATATTTATACCTCGCTAGTAGGTCAAATCCAATATAACTAGTATATTTCGAATAGTCCCTGAATAATAGAACGTGAACAAACGTAAAATCGCAGTATGAATTTATTTCACATATTTTTATCCAAATAATTTAACGTATAATGTGAATTTTTTGAAGAACTTTTAAGTAAATAGCACAATTAATTATATACAATCATTATTCATTTTTATTAACATTAATTTTACACTAATATTTTTCATTAACTCGTTTACCTTAAGATTATCTCGAACACTCGCATCCCTACCACGATTTCATCTATACTTTTTACGAGAATCTCCATCTCTTCGAAAGAAGCAAACTAGTCGATTCGTTAGGTTAGGGGACTTTTAAACGGCATCTAATTAGGGGCAATAGAAACAAAACATACTCAATCTCGAAACACTTGAGATAAGGAAAAGGCGAAACACCAGCGGGTCGCATACCCCAATTTTGGTGTGCAAGAGGACCGAAGAGAGACAGAATTTTTTAAACGTCGACGATGGGACCGTGTCGCATTTTATAAGAGTAATTCATTAATCAATATCTTCACTAGATAAGAAAATCGTGTTCCGTCGCGCACTTTGAAATTCTTCTTCTTCGAATGTTGATTTAACTTATTTATCTTTTTGGGCCCTTTCAAGCGTAGAGATAACGTTCGTCAACTCTGATGATAGATGATTTAGCTTTTCACTATATATGACAACAATTATATTATATTGAAAGGAAATATAGAAAACGAATATAGATATAATAGATTAATATTTTTGTTGCGTTCTGCTATCTTTATCGAACTAATAAGTAAATTATTACAGTTAAATTGAAAATAAAATTATTAGGATATAACTATTATAATGTTTAAACAACTGACAACCATTTCAATATGTATATAACAATCTGATTTGCAACAAACAAGTGTAAAATTAGCATAATGCTGAAGGAGAGTAAAACATAAAAATAGTCTAAACTTCCTTACGAATATGTTTACACTAAAAAGATGAAAAATCAAGTGATGTGCGATTTATTCGTCCGTTCACATTTTCAGTCAAATTGCGTCGTAAATTAGTTGGCTCGACGTTGTAGCCATGCCTGGCGCTCACGTGAAATAAAGACGTAGAGGGAATGAAACAAAAAGATAGACATCGAGGAGATTAACGAGCCTGGAATTCTGGTCCTGCAGAAAAGGGTTGGAACTATTTTTTTCTTACTGCTTTTCTTTTACATGCGAATCTTGTTTCCTTTCTTGGCAGAATTTTCTGTGTCCTCTCGTCTCTTCTTATCCTTTTTAAGGGCTTTTACACTTGCAAGAAGTTTCATTGCACATTTTAGATTCGAATAAAGTGAATCTAAATATTATGAGTCGCATATTACGCTTTAAGATAGTTTTGTTTATTATTAGTTATGTAATTGTTTTCCTTGAAAACTATAATGCAAAGTATATCTCAAGAAAGTATCAACTTACGGTATGTGTATAAGCATATAAAATTGTACAGGAGCAATGTATACATGAGCAATTCTTTATAGAAATCATCAAATTGCGTACAAAAATAAAAAAAATATTTCAGATCTATATCAGGACCAGAATGTTTTTGGTTTTCTTGGACCATTTTAAATAAGAATAAACCATTTTGTCAAGAAAAGTCGTGCATACGTTTGAAAAAATAAAATAAAACTAGAAAATGTTTATTTTTATTTGACTTTTACCGAATAAAAATGATGTTTACATCAAAAATTACTTTTATGAGTTTAAAGACGAGCTTAAAATATTGTAAGAATGCAAAAGAGCCGAATTTTTGCTACTTTTTAAATGTATTGTCAAAAACAAATATATTTTACACTCATCTTTGAACTTATGTAAATTTTGAAGAAATTGATGATTTTTCATCAGATTACAAGTAAATGAAATCTCACATTCGAGACACCGTATTAACTAAATTGATTTTTCAAAGTTTTCTCTACGATAAGTTATTAGATTTAACTGAAATTTTTGAAGATAATTTTGCGTTGCCGTAAGATTGATATATAAGTAAACAACACTATTTAATAAATTAGATTTAATTAAGTATAATAGTGAGACTACATCCTTATGTTCGTTATGAAATTTTTCTTCTCTTTTGTTTTGACGTTATTTCATAAACTACTTTTCAATTTACTTTTTAAATGATCAGGACCCCCTCATCTTTGTGTCTCGTTCCTCTTACTTTCTCTTTCCTTTCCTGAATGTGTGTATCAGACTCTCACTTGCGCATCTCATAAACAAACCGAACACCGCACTAAAAGTCTGAGCAAGAGAGGGAGAGGGAGACGCACAGTATAGTATAGTCAGCTAGGCTAAAAGAGGCGTCAGACTCGGCGAATGGCTCGTTATCTAGATCTCGCGATCGTCCCGACGACACGCACCTCTCGTCCACACTGTATCTCCAGTACGAAGTCGCTCTTAATTACGCGCTCATCTTCCAGGCAAGGACGTGCCTGCCGCTGTATCTTCTCCTTAGTCTACTCCTTGTTCGTTGAGTTTGTGGGTACTCTTGAATATACTAAATTTTTTTTCGTTTATCGACTAACAAAATTGAAAACCATCGTTTCGCTGATTTGTGTATCAATGGCGCAGATCTTTACTACATGTTTCTTTGTAAATCGAAGTTCCTGTTCATTGGATTTGTATAGTTTCGTTTACATTAATCTTATACATAATATAATATATTCATATCGAATAAACGTGGAATTTTAAATTATTCAATTATATTAACTTCTCAAAGCTTTGAGATTCTTCGTTATCAGGTCTTTAAAAGAATAATCAATATAGATATAGTAGGATATAAATTTTAAAAACAAAATATTTTTTATCATCGATTGTCTTAATTTGGATTTTTGAAAAAATATTTTAAATGTAAAAAGTATGACGCATAAAATTATAATGATAAGGTGATTTCGAATTCCAAAATAACTTTGAATATACCTTACGAACCGTTCTGAAATTTCAATAGAACTCCACTTATAATGTTATTCTTCAGAACATTATTCTTATATACCCACTCTCTAAATTTGAATCAGTGATATTCACTGAAAATCAGTTACAAGAAAAAGAATTTTTTTTTTATAGAAAAATTTACTGATTCCAATTGAGAAGGCACAGGAAAAATGATATCTGAAAACTTTTTGGTTCCTTCTCAAAACGATGTTTATTGCAAATATCGAATAGCATATGTGAAAAATTTAATTCTCTTTTGTGTCAACATTATCGTGTCTAAAACATCAGCTCATTATGTAGCAGATAAATACATATTGCTTATCAGCCTTCGCTACCAATACCATACGACTGTCCATTATCACTCGCGGTAAAACAAGAGCAACAGCAAACGCAACTGAGCAATGGACAACCTCACTTACCACGCGCGCATGTTCCCTGAATTACCTGCACCGAGAGCTTTGATGGCAACGTAAAAGCTCGCTCTTATCATTCGATAGAAAGCTCAAGTTTTGGCTCTGCTCGGTGCTGCCACCCTCAGCTTCTGGTAAGTCGTCCCAGTACCTACCGCCACCTATCGCCCTACTTTCGAAACTTCAGACGTGAGCCACAGGTGTGTGAGACCCTATAATAACGTTTCCGCACGCGCGTGTGTTTCCTTTTGTATAGACTTTTGCTGGTTATCCGAATAATTGATTGTTTTTTTTTTATTTGTTTAATTTGTTTGTTCTTTTTGTTTGCTATCATGTGTTGCGTATGTTGCCGGTGCTCTTGTTTTATGTTCAGTTTTGTGCCCTATTCGCTTGACGGGGGAGTTTTCCACATTCTGGGATCAAAACTATCTGTATTCGGCGATTTGTGGTTTCGCATTGCCAATATAGATAGTTTGATTACGATTTCGGAATTATGGGGAAAAATATTAGCTGCAAAAGTGAAGAGCTCGCTCTAATCGAGGTGAGATTTTATGTTGCCAATTTCAACCAATATACATGCTGAATTTACAAATAAACAACCCGACAATTTTTCATTTTGTAACAAAATAGTTTCTTTATCAAATGGGAAATACATAAAAAATGTGTTTTTCAAATATATCAGATGATAATATAAATATTAATAATCTTCCTTTTCACGATGAATCTGTTGTATTATTTAATTCGCCATATCATGGATTATTTAATTTTATTTGTGTATACTATATTTAGATCTAAATATTCGTGAATAATAGGGTATTATTTCCTTCTGTTATAGCTGTTTATTTACATTACATAATAAGTAAATATGTCGAGTCTGCAAATTCAAGAATAATCTGTGTTAATTTTATGATTTATAAATTAACATATATATTTTATACCTGATATTTTTTCATCTTGCATTCAAACAATATTATAATGTAATCATTTTGTGAAGTAAAATTGAGTGCGCGTTAATACTTATAAAATACAATACTTTTTATCCATTAGAACGGAAAGAATATTTTAGGATATTTTTCCTGTAGAAAAACAAATTAATAATTTCGAATGTTATGTTTATACCTTCGTTATTTCAGTTTCTTTCAGTTATTATACCATAATTGTTTAAAACATTTATTATAAGCACATTAAATGTTGACGTGCACAATAAACAACCGTTGTTTATTAATTATCGGGCGAAATCTTGAAACTCGAGCGAAGACAATGCGCAGGAGGGACTACATAAATAACGCCGGTAATGCGTTCTCCATATGTGCAGCAGGTGCGCATCCGCACCTGGAAGAGGAATCGCTAATTTCGTGCGCCGAGCGAGATGCGCGCCTCCTGCTCTCCTCGAAATATTCGCAATGGTTTCCTGCGGCAACAGCAGCAGCAGCAACAGCAGCAGCAGGTCGAGGAAACTTGATGCACGTTTAATCCCAATTATTACGGGATAAATTTTATTAAGTAAAACAATTAAGGGGCGTTAGAGGTAATTTATGGGGTTGAGGAGAATTTTATGGCCTGAATGGGTATATACGCTTTTGATAAAGTATATTTTAGGCTCAAATACATCTATTTCCGATAACGGAATATCATTTATTATTAACTTCAAGTGTTTCCCTTTTTAGAAAGAATTATTTATATGAAGCATAAATGATGCATTAAAGAATAGGGTATTTCAATATTCAAATGCTTTTCAATATGCTCGAGAAAATATATTATAATTGAATATTATCATTTTGAACTTTACTTGTTGTAGAACATTAGTGATGAAATATTTTATTAAAAGAAAGATAATTAATAAAGTATTATGCAAAGTTGGTTCTTTGAAATGAAATATTCACCGATACCTGAATAAGCATTCATCCAATGAAAATAATTTAGTATCCTTTTCTTCTTATTGATACAAAATATGTCACAATTCAATTAATAAAAACTGAATTATTCAATATTCTCTATAAAATGTACACGGAGAAAAATGGTGTGTGAAAAATTACTATTTTTGGAAAGCTGTGGGACAGACTCATTTATACATAAAAATCACTACAGTATATAGTAAAAATTTTGTAATTTAGCACTTATAAAATTAAATAGTACTTAATTTTGTAATTTTTACAGTATAAATAGTAATTTTTACTATAAATTGTAGTAATTGTTAAAAAAATTTGAGTCTGTCCCTCGACTACTATAAAAAATAGTGATTTTTCCTACACAATTTTTCTTCGTGTACAATAATTACTCTTCTTTTTTTTACAATTTTCATCGATCGTATGTATTTTATATATACATGATCACGAAACCCGCATAAACGCCGCTCTCCCCAAACTATACTTGCAAAGCTTCAATTTCTTTCCCACTCTCTAACACGAGCCAGCCTACGTTTACATTACCCCTCGACAATGGGCTAGAGAGAGGGCCGTTCATTTGCGCTAGGCCATTCACACACAAAGTTTTCGCAATCAATCGCTGTTCTCTCTCTCTCTCTCTCTCTCTTCCTCATACATATACACACGCACACTCAGCATATCGTTTGTCCGAGGATTTTGGGTTGCCGAGTCTCTCTCTCTCTCTCTCTCTCTCTCTCTCTCTTCCCCTCTATTTCGCTCTCAAACGTCCGTCATCGAGGCTTCAAACGTTCACGTGTATATATACGCATGTCATATATATGTATATACATACACACACACACACACACACGCTACGATTGCTTTGTGACCAAACGCGCAAGCGCGCGCAAGCGAATTGCTTACAAACGCGCGCGCATGAAACGCGGCCTATCTGACAAATAGCCGCCTGCGGGGGCTCGGCATCTCTCTCTCTCTCTCTCTCTTTCTCTCTCTGTCCTCTGTGCAAAAACTTTGTTTGCGGTACTTTTGAGAGAACGAGAGAGTCTGTTATACGCGTGGTCCTCAAACCACGGGTCGTTGGAAAACACGGAGGTGCGAACTGACTTCTTTGAAATGGTGCAGGTCAAATTGCGTGGTCGACAATGGTCATAGTCGTGATAGACATGATGTTGTCGTATGCGTTGCAAAGTTTGTTCTCGTAATTGGTGGAATGCTTTACTGCACAATGTGAATTAATGAAGGTGAAAAATTCCTATATCAATAAGTGTGGTGTGAGTTTTTTTTTTCAGCTCGTTAAATGTCTGTATTTCAACATCAGCTAAAACTATGCATTTCTTGCATTATAAAACTCGCATCAGTTATTCGAGACTATTGTTACAAAATTAATCAGGCAATCGATTAATTATTCTTTAATAATTGGCTGAAATACTTATACAATTAATCATTCTCAATATATTATATAATTTAAACGAACGGTTGAACGATCATTATGTATTGACAATTTAAGCATACGAGCGAGATTTTATCAATATCAATTTCACTAAATATTGAAAACGTATAACTTTGGGGCAGTATCTATAATTAGGTTTATAATATTAATGTCGATCATTCGTATATGACAAATGCTTTGTAATTACAGGATATCCTTTCCACGTGAAATAATCGTAATGGGCGTATACATTCAAAATTCACGCATGCAGCAGTTCATAAAGTATGACCTTTTGATCGACTTTGGTGTAAATACGTCGTGGCATAGTAGAAAAGGGCCGAAAAATTCGATAATTCGATTAAAATGAAAGCTATTTAAGAACGACTGACGATCTTTCTCTCTTTTGGATGTTAAATCCTCCCGGTGGAATTCGGTGAGGGACTTAACTTTTAAAGCGGCATGAAAAAAGAATCCCGTAACAATTCTCCTCGATTTTCCCCGAATCTCGAGTGATGAATAATGCCAGTACACGCAACAGCGTATTTTTATATATATATACATGTATATACGCAGAGAAGTTCCGCGTATAATTCAAAGAACGTGACACACAACAGACTGCGCGTGTCTTCTCTCTCTCTCTCTCTCTCTCTCTCTCTCTCTCTTTTTTTCTCTGTCAGGGGGCGCGAGAGAATGCGTGCATGCATCCACAATTCAGGAAAGAGGCGACTCTTTCTCTCTCTTTTCCGTATAGACGACGAGAAGGGAATGGAAGGGAGACGAAGAACGCTGGTCCCGGAGGGTCGATAAAGCCATCAAAGAGAGTTGCTGTTGCTGCCGCTATATATATATACACCGCTATTTCGTCAATAAGCGAGAAAATAAGAAAGAGAGAGAGAGAGAGAGAGAGAGAGAGAGAAACGAAGGACCTTTCTGGTTTTTGGCGAAAACCGTGGGTTCCCTTATATATGTTCGAGCTAATAACCGTCTCAGATCTTCCATTATGATCCGTTAAGCGGTCTACTATACGCGAGACACGGTCCTTCCCTTCTCGAGGTAAGGGCGCATGCTTGTGTATATCCAAACACACGTACGCACATATATATAGGTAAACCGATTTCACGAGCTAAAGCAAATATAATGCGACAAACCAACAAGCGATTCGTTACCAAGTGATCACGTCGTCTTACATCGGAAGCAGCTTTGCTTCACCTTTCGCTTGTGGAAGAAGCAAAACTCAATGCTCAATGCTTTTCTTTGCCTTGTGTCTATATATACGATCGATCACCTTTGATTTTTTTTCTCCTCTTTTTCCTTCGAGTTACATGTCCACGTCCTTTGAAAAGCTAAACTCTTGTCGGTTTTAGTTCAATAGCGGGAATCTACGATTGATATGTTTGAACTGGCCATTAGCGTATTTAAATTGTGTGTGTGTGTGTGTGTGTGTATATATATATATATATATACACACACACACACACACACGTTCAAGGTATATTTCTTTTTTTTTATC